>JAASGT010000413.1:0-26495 GCA_023334315.1 Globisporangium alternatum | reverse complement strand
TTATAACCCGTTCAACACGATGCATCTGTTCTTTTGTTCATACCTCTCATCGTTTTTTCGCAAGACCGAAAAATAGATCGGTTTGGAGAGGGTGCGGAGACTTTTTACAGCCACAGTACACGGTAAATGGATATCATCTGATAACTTACAGAAATTTATTCAAAGTCGTAAAATACCCATATGTTTTCCAAATATATCAGGCTGGTTTGATCAACAGCCAATCGAATCGCAGTATTTGGAGCATAGCAAGGCCAATTTTGGGACAAATTATTGTAGTCTTTACAATTCTCTAGTCTTTCAACAAGAGCATCTCCCGACACGCGAATTCGTACAAAACATCCAAGAGATCCAAGAAATTTTGGTCGTTTTTTTCTTGCTAAAAAATGTTAACTTTTGGCCGAGATATGGGTCCTCAAACAAAACCATTCAGTCATGGCGCGGACAATAGTTCACCGCGAAACATCATCGCATAATCTTGTAAAATGGTCTCAGTTGTTGCCCTACGTTCATCATGCTCCTCCCTGCAGCTGGAATAGACGCGAAATGAGGCCCCTTCAGTCAAAGCAACAATAGTGTCGTATGTCTTTTGTAGACTGTAAAGGTGGAGATCACCTAATTGACAAGTAGGGCAGACAACGTTAATACACACAGAGTGGCGGAGCTGGTGATCAAAGCACCCATCGCTGAAAACCTGAGCGTTTGTCTCCAGCTGAGTTCGCAGCAGTAGGCGTTTGAGACGCCGCCGCCGCTGGCTTCATGGCGCTGCCGGTCAAACTTCTGTTGCTTGTCTGAGCCCATGTCGTTGCCTTTGCCTCCGGTAGCAGCCGATGCGGTGCTGTTGTTGCCGCCGCGAGCTTCGAACGCTTGAGCACCGCCCTGGCCACCATGGCCGTGGCCGGCCGCTTGTCACCGAATTGGCCCTTCTGGCCAGTTGGAGGCTCACTTTGTCAGGCGAGTACGTGGAACCACCACTGGAGCTCGGCTTGACACTCGAAGCAACGGCAGATGAGGCCGAAGTGGTCGTGGAACTCGACGAGTTGGCAGCTGGAGCTGACGTGAGCGTCGCCGGCTTCTCAGTCTCCGGTGCATCGGTCTCTGGTGAGTCAGTCTCCGGGGCAGCCGTCGTGGTGGCTGGAGTGGCAGTCGTAGCCGCCGGAGCTGGGGTCTCGGCCGTGGCGCACGTCGTCGCCTTGGTTGGCGTGAACGCCGTCACGGTCTGTGGGGCCGTGTCGCCCTTCTTTCATGTGCAGCACGAGTCGCCGAACGCCGCGCCGTTGCTCATGGTCGAGCCAGGGCTCGTGGCCTGGCAGAACTCGGTTGTCCACGTCTTGTCGACGGCCGCGAAGGCCGTGGCAAAGTCCGTGAGCTGGGTCTCGTCGTTGTCTGGGTGGGCCAGCGGCTGCGTGAACAAGGCGCCGTTTGGCAGGTAGCTCAGGTAAGGCCTGAGCGCCTGCGTGACCTGGATCACCGAGGCCGCGACCAGGAGCAGCGCGATGGAGGTGGAGCTAGAGACGCACTTCATGGTTGAGCTCTTGGTTGAGCTCTTGGTTGGTTGATGAATTGGAGCGCAAGGCGAATTGGAGAATGAACCAAGCTGAGCTGAGGGCTGTCGTGAGGCGCCAGTGCGACCTCACCGACCTGTGAGACCTAAGGGACGATCCATATTGTAGCAGGCTCTTCATGTTTACCGACAGGAGACCAGTACGGTTTGTTTCAACGATTAAGAGTCTCGCCTCGACTCTCTCTTTGACTCCGAGGGGCAACCACGATGCTGGAAGAGGCATAGCGAATCCGAGTCTTGCTACTATTGCATTGCGCACTTGTATCGAAGCGCTACAGCTCCAGCTGGCGAGACGGAAGCCCATACATAGTTGCTGACCGGAGCTGCTCATCCATCCCTATCGCCAGTCCTTCCTGATCAAGTGGCTGTCACTGAGTATTTTGTTGGTCTAGATGATCTCTACGAAGTGCACCACCGGGATCGGCCGTGCACGAGCGGCATGGCCTCTACATGGCTTCTTCTTGCTGCTTACAAAGGCGATTAACGGCACGACTGTACTGTAAATTGCATGGGGATTAATATGTACGGACAGGTGGACTCATTTCGGATCTCCGTCGACGCCTCGGACGCGATCAGCTGGATCGCGAACGTCGCCTCCTCGTCGCTCAGGTGTTCGCAGCGCACGAGCTTCGTCAGCAGCTCCGTCGCGAAGGGCGACTTATGACCCCTTTTTTGATAGTGAAGGCAAGTCAATTCCGAGTGGTGTCTTTTTTGTCTTTTGATCATATTGCAGATATTTTCCGGCGAGCATCACGTTAAAACAAAAAAGACAAAAAAAACAAAAAAGACACTACCCCCGTTAGCCTCTAGCGACACCCACAATACCGCACCACCGTTTGGACGAAGCGACAACAACTGACAAACCAGAACGAGCAAGTCCTGAGCTCCGTCAAGATGCCCGCCGCAGCAGATACACCGCCAGCATCACCAGCAAATGCATCAGCAGTGACCAATGCGCCTCGTGGCTTTGTGCGCCGCGTGCTCGGCGCCTTCGGTCTGCTCTTCGCCGCGGCACTGGTCGTGCTGCTCTTCGAGGAGGACTTCATCGAGTCCACGACGCAGGCGCAGCACAACCACGCGTTCGCTGCGCACGCCGAGGACTCGCACCTGTTCCACCACGACGTGCTCAACTCGTCGCTCGCAGAGCTGGTCGACACGGCGGGACCGTACGCGCCTGAGCCGTGGATGCGCCAGGAGACCGACCCCGAGGGCGAGGTGCCCGCGGCCGACCTACTGCACCTGAGTCTGCTGCAGGACGCCTGTCTCGAGAATAGGGAGGCCATCGTACCCTGGACATACGGGAAGCCTGGCGCCAATCAGCAGAACGAGAGCACAAATGCCGATGAGCTCGTCGCCTGGGACGATTCGGAGCTGCTTGCCAAGCTGCGCCAGTGCCCCGACGTCGACATCTTCCTGCCGGCGGGCATCCGCGGTCACGGCTACTGCCAGGACGCCACCGCCTACACAAAGTGTACGTTGATGTACCTAGGTTTATAAGCTATTGGTACGTGGACTGACGAGTGTCTCTCTCTATTGTAGACCTCAAGTCGCGCCTGCTGCCCATGTGGGCCATTGAGGCACAGCCCTTCGACGCGCAGCTCAACCGCACGGTCACATACCACGAGCTCTGTCCCAAGACGCCGATCCTGCTGTTTAACCACTACTGGCACGACATTCCCTACGACGAGAGCTTCCCCAAGGACAAGCTCGTGTACCTTATGCCCAACATCGAGATGTACGAGCTGCGCGAGCACCACCTGTGGCGCGTCGACGTCGTGATCTGCAAGACCCACGCGTGCTACGACCGCGTGACCAAGTGGTACGCGCAGGAGGGCAACCCGCGCAACACCAAGGTCTTCTACACGCGCCACACGTCCTCGGACGTCGTGAACTTTGCCCGAACGCACTTAGGCAACGAGGCCATCGCACCGAAGGACTACACGAACGTGCGGTTCATCCACACGGCCGGCGGCAGGTACGCTTTGTCTTGTTCTAAGCGCATACGTAGCTGAGTCGAGTGAAACCCGACCAACCTATGTGAACATTGTGGCTCTGGTATACATCACAATAACAGCTCCCACAAGGGCACGCAACAGGTCCTGGACTGTTGGCTGTCGCGGCCGGACTTCCCGCCGCTCGACCTGCTCATAGACAAAGGTAACTACGAGTACCACTACGAGCGCGAGTATGACGCGCTCATCAACGCGAGCGAGAACATCAACCTTACGGCCGTCAACCTGGACGAGATCACCTTCGGGAAGAAGATCGCCGAGGCCTCGTTCTTCCTGTGCACGAGCCGCATGGAGGGCTACGGCCACTATATCAACCAGGCGCGCGCCTCTGGTGGCGTGATCCTCACCACAAACGCGTCGCCCATGAACGAGCTCATCACGAAGGACTCGGGCGTGATCATCAACACGGAGCGCATCAAGGACGGCAGCATGTTCCTCGGTGGCGCGTTCGAGGGCAAGCACGGCCTGAGGCACGTCGACGGCATGTTAGCTCGGGTCACGAGCGACAAGATCTGCAAAGCTGTTGAACAAATGCTTCATGAGACGACAGTGAAGGAGAGAGAGGAGATGGCTGCGAAGGCCCAGCAGCAGTACCACATCGACACCAAGTTCTTTGCGAGACGGATGCTGCAGCTGATGCAGTACTCTGCAGCCCACGCAGCACGGAATAGCAGTTCTTCGGCTAAGCCAGTGGCCGCGACTGCCAACCTGCGACGCGAAGACGGACCTTTGCCATAAATGACAAAGTTGTAGCTGCGCTTGCAGGTGGTGCAATGTTGATTCTCCTACGCTCACCACTGGCTCAAGAGTACGAGCATGGTACGTTTGCGGTCAGGTTGCGTCTGATGGGAAGAAAGTGGATGGTAACAGAGACGAAGGACGATCTCTTTCAATAGCGTTTTTGTGACGAAATAGATACGTAAGCGAAGCTGCCTACTTCTGATTGAGCCTGGCTTCGTTCAGGTTCCAAACTCGGTTGTCATTGTGAAGCGAGTTTGTGAAATTTGTAAAAATCACGATTTTCGATTTCATACGTGCCTCCAGTCCTCGGAGTACACAAGAGTGCTCGGGAGTGCGGGGGGAGGGGAATAAAAGGTGATTCAGCTGTAGAGGTAACCGGAATCAATTACCTTCCACGGCTGTCTGTTAGCCCGAAAGCAGTGTGTACGTCCACGATGGCCTCCCGTCCCAGTTCAGGGCCGCCTCATTATACAGATGCATGTGACTCAGCCGACCTTTCGATGATCGTTTAACAAATCCATTTTTAGGCGTGCTCACTGGACCGCTCGGGCATTTCAGTAAGGCGTGACAACATAGACGGAGATCCCCCTCGCTCTGTCCCACAACGACGGAGAGAGAGATGAGCGACGACTACCTCAGTACGTACGCCTCATCGAATGAACTCGCGATTCGCCAGTCCAGCGCACGTTGCGTTCATTTAAACAACACACTCCATCACTTGCTGACCCTATTCCCGATTCTCTTTCCAGTCAAGTCGGGCGCGCGCGATCTGCTCACGCTCGCAGTCGCTGAGCTGCTCGCCGTGCGCCCGCGCATGCCCGTGAACTTCCTTGCCGCCCAGTTACGTCCACGCGTTCTTTTCTCATAGACTCTCACTATTGGACGTTGCTTAAAGCAACGCTAACCCCAAAGACTAACGATCCTCTCACCTCTCAGCTTCCAGGCGCCGGCTAACAAAGTCGCAGCGAGTGCGCATGCGCTCCGTGCGAGCCACTCGAGCCGCACGAGCTTCCAGGACTCGCTCATGAAGGTCTTCCAGCAGCTCGGCACGTCGAGCCCCGACTTTCGCTCAAGTCTTAAGCCGCTCCCAGGCTCGGTCGGTCCTCCCATTACAACTGCAGCGCCGGTACTGCGCACTGCAAAGACAAATGGCAGTGACCAGCCACCTCAGAACGCCAAGGTTGTGCACTCGAGCACGACGCTCGACCGGCGCGAGTTCCTCAAGTTACTTGAGTGCCTGTGCGACGAGTTCCCGAAGAACTTGCAGCACCGGACGCTCAGTGCGCTACAACAACACCAGTCTCAACAGCAGAACCAGCCACCGCAACAGATCTCGCTCGACTCGACCACAGTGTCGTTCACCGAGTTCCAGCGCGGCGTCGAGATTTGTCTGCTCCTCGAAGGTTCGTACTGGACATTTGTATACAGATAATCACACAATTTTCCAATCTGACGCCTCGTTAATGTCTGCTCATGGATGGCATGTAGAGCTGCTCGACGCGGTCGAGGACCTCTTCCGGGCGATCGACAAGAGCGAGACGGGCGAAGTGCGCGCCAGTGCACTGCTGCTGGCGCTCGAGATCGCTGTGAGCGGCACGCGTCAGCAGCAGCAAGTAGCGCCAATCGGATCCACGAATGGAGTCACTAGTAACAGTACCAATAGCGTCCTGCTGACTACGCTCAAGGCGTTTGTACTGCCGTCGCAACCACTAGGAGCCGAAGACTCAGCCTCAGACAGCGACGGCATCACCACGGCGAGTGAGCTGTTTAGCGACCGGACGTTGCGGCTTAACGACATGTACGACGCCATCTTCCACTTGGTCTACCAGCCGTAGACGAACTCTGGACTTAGGCTTCCTACATGCATGAGTATGGTTAACCACCACCCCATAATCAATCAATCCGTGAGGGAATGTGATAGGTCTGGACTGATAACAGGAAGAGCAGCAGCTTGCGTGCATGTTCATTGTCTCTCTTGGGTTCATCTAGCAGCACGACCAGCACCAGCGCGCGTCTTGTTGCTCTTTACCGTGTCGTCTGCGGCCTCTCTCTAACGCCCTCTCTCTCTACTTGTTGTTGAGCATACTGATAATGTTCTTGCGGATCTTGCCCTCGACGAAGACGGGCTTGCCGAGTCGGCGGATGCGCTCGCGAGTCTTCTTCGTCGCGATGTGTCTCTTGTTGGCCTGCGCACGCTTGACGAGCCCGTTGCAGTTGACCTTGAAGCGCTTCTTGACCGCGGACTTGGTCTTGAGCTTGTAGCCCTTGCAGCGCACCTGGAGCTGCGGGAAGAACGCGCCCTGCGTCAAGAACGGGTTCGATAGCACGCTCGACGGCAGCGCGCGCGCGAGGCCCGGGAACGTGCGTGGTGCAGTGGCCACAGCAGCAGTGGTGGCCGTGGCGTTCGCAGCGCCGACGGCGACGCGCGGCTGCGCAACGGCGAGCGCCTTGAACTGGCGCGTCAACGATCTGTACGAGGCATGCGGCACATCAATAGGAAGCTCCGAGTCAGTAGAGTGCTCCACAGGTACGTTGTGCGTACATAGCGCCACCCAGCGACGGGCAAACGCAGCGCGAGAGAGTCGTCATGCGCTCACCGGAATAGCGCCATCTTCTCCTTTCGCTTCGATACTGAGGAACCACTCAATCAGGCGGAGCGCAAAATTGCTGATAACCTAAAAGCCAAAAGAAGATGTATTTATAGGTTATAAAGTGTTTATGATTTGCCTTATAGGCTATGAAATGTGCTATGAATACTGGAGTTCTGTGACTAGGCTATAATGTGGAGAAATACTGTAGGATCGGATACCCTGTCAAATGCGAACAGCTTCATATAGCTTTACACAGGTCTGAACTTCCCGCTTTTGGAGCACAACGCAATTGAGCCATGACGAGTGTGGGGAACGCGGTCACCGTGGCGCCGTCGGCGCTGCTGCGCGCGCTGAAGAAGCACGCGGCGCGCGACCACGACGATGATGCTGAAGACGAGCAGCAGAATCTCTCGACCGGCGTGCTGCTCGGCTCGAAGCAGTCTCTAGAAGCCGAGGAAAGCGCCACACAGCGTGTCACTCTCTTTGGCGTCCTCAATGCAGAATCCGATCTGTGCGTACCCATTAATGCACTACCTCTTGATACATTGCGACGTATCGATTGATCATGTGACCTAACGATGTGCTTTGTGACAGAGATGATATGGCGCAGTACCTTCCAGGTGGTGTCACTGCCGTGGGTCACTTTGCGGTGCTGCAGCGCGCTGCCGACAACGACGACGCGGCGATCGGTACGATAACGATCGATGCCTGACTATGGTGCCACACCATCACCACCTTGCTGTGGGCATGTTTGCATTTCGCAAGGCTCACTACCGACGTTTCTTGATTGACATATATGCACAGAGGCGTTTGCGCAGCGTGTGGGGAAGCAGCGAGTCAGTCAGCACGACGACGCCCTCGTGCTCATCTACATGCGTTCGTCCGACACCGCGCGCCTGTTCCGCGCATCGACCGCTGGAACTCTGGTACGTGCGTGTGATAAGAATTATCTATCGATCGATGTACTGCGCATATATGTAACCTGTTGTCTGACGACCACGCTGGCTGACTCGTGTCTCTCTGTCTTCCTATCACAGCAATCAGTGGACTTGGAGATCATCGAGTGTCTTCACGCGCAGGACTTTCTTCAGGCGACAAACTATGCGCTCGTGCGCTGCGCCCTTGATGTGCTTGCGCCCAGTGGAGCGGATTTGGCAAGTGAGGTGCAGCGATGGAAGGCGCAGTTGAGTGACGCCGACCAGGTCTTTTTCCGCGTTGCAGGCGGCAAATTGATCTTCGACGGCGACGGCATCGACGTCACGAGTGGCAGCAACACGTCCAAGCTCTTCTCTTCGCTGCTGAAGTCCGCCACTGGCTCAGCACACCAGCAGCAATCGAGTGACACTGGCAAGGCGAAGAAGAACGCAAAGAAGAAGAACGCAGCGCAGGCTGCGCTGGACGCCTGGGACGATGAGTTAACGGCAGGTACCAAGCGTGGGTCGACTGGTACAACCAGTGACAGAAACTTGGATGCTGGATACCTCAAGACCTTGGAGTATGGAGAGATCGCCAACATCGAGGTGCTGTGCAGCTTGGCTCCATCTTCGAGCATTGACGAAGGACTTACTCCAGCGCCTGTGCTGACGATTCCCGACGCCCATGCGCCAGTGCTGAACTCCTCAAACAGCAGCTCTGTTCACCTGCACGGGGACATTCTCGTGCTCGTGTCCGTGCAGTCGACGGTCGCGCAGGTGCTCAGTGCTGTCCGCGAGCGACTGAGTGAGCAGGTGCGCTCGCCTTGTGTTACTGAGGGGTGTGTTGACTGAGCGACTCAACAATGATGTTGTTGTATTGCTGCTCTTGTTGTTGTAGCTGGTGCAGCTCGAGAGCCATTTCCACAAGAGTGCTGCTACTCGTTGCAACGCGCACCACTTCGCGCTCGTCGGAGCTGCGTTCCCACTCACGCTGCTCTCAGTTACCACCCAAGAACCCGACACAACGCTGCACACGAAACTGTCCGAGGCGTTCTTGCAACCACTCAACCAGCCGTTGTTCCACGCTGATCGCTGTTCATTGGTGAAAAACTCCGAGCTTCTGAGAACCGCTGACGTGCTCTTTAATGTGCACGAGGGCATCCTGGCGTCCGGCGTGGCGCAGGGCCAGCAATACTTCATTGACGGCTTCTACGGCTACTACCACTACATGCAGCAGGGCATGAACGACAAAGGCTGGGGCTGCGCGTACCGGTCGCTACAGACGCTGGCTTCGTGGCTGCACCTGAACCACTACACGACCACAGCTTCCCTGTCGCATCGCGAGATCCAGGAGACGCTCGTCAAGATCGGCGACAAGCCGGCGTCCTTCGTGGGCTCGAAAGACTGGATCGGCAGCATGGAGGTCGGCTACGTGCTCGACGAGCTCTTTGGGGTTTCGTTTCGCAACCTAAACGTGCCCAGTGGACCTAGGCTCGTGGAGAAAGCCCAGGAGCTCAAGCACCACTTTGAGACCCAGGGCACGCCCGTGATGATGGGCGGCGGCAACCTCGCGTTCACGCTGCTGGGCATCGATTACAACGAATCGTCAGGCGACTGCGCGTTCCTAATCCTGGACCCGCACTACACTGGCAGTGAGGACCTGAGCGTGATCCAGACCAAGGCCATGGCGCTCGAGGGTTACAAGGCCATTCCGTGCGGCTGGCGCAAGGCCTCGACGTTCGCCAAGAGCTTCTACAACCTCTGTCTGCCGCAGCGGCCGCAGCTTTAGAAGATACGTACAAGTGATGCTGAGCGCTACACGGTTGATGTCATCCATCCAAGCAAGACAAGGCAACAAGGTATGATTTGGATGGCGAATACTTGTGTGGGTTCCAAAAGTTGTGTGTCTCTTTGCTCATAATTACTGGTGTTGTTGCGTGTGTGTCTGGTCGTCTCAAAAACCTGTTGTTGTTGTTGTTTTGCTTACTTTGCTTCTCCAGTTGTTGTTTGTGTAGAATGACAATGAAAAGAATCGCCTCTTGCTTCGGAGCAGTTGTTTTGTTGTTGTCTTCTTGTGTTGCAGGTGACTTGTTGTGCTTGCTTGCAGTGTTTGCGAGCCCCTTGTTTGCGCTTGTGTATACTTGCATGTTTGTGTTGTCGTCAGCTTGCTTTGTACACTTGTGTGTTTGTTGTTTGCTTGTTTTTGCCTGCTTGCTTGACGACCGCTTGCTTCAAAAATACTGGGGATCGGCTGGTTGACTCACAAACCGGAGACACGGACGACGACGACGGCCGCACTTGTTTGTTTTTCTTCTTGGTGTAGACCGCGTAGGCTTGATGAGCGACTGCGGCGCTGGAGAAAGATGAGGAGGAGAAGCTGAAGATCGAGGGAGGCTTCGGGGCTTTTTTAGATAAGTACGCACAGTTGCAACAGCAACAAGCAAACAAACAAGCAAACAAGCGAGGCAGACAGCAGCTATGCTGTGCTCACATTGTTCTTTTTGTTCTTGTTTGCTCTTGCGCTCGCACTTGATTGTGCGCTTGTGGTCGTTGGCGTCGCCGAGTTGCTCAGCAGCATGGCCAGCATCTCGACCTGGTTCATCGCCTTGCCCGTGCTGTTCTTCTTCTTGTTGTTCTTGTTCATGCTGCCGCGCACGTCCGTGGCTGAGACCTCCTGCAGCAGCTGCGGCGCCGGTGTCGAGCCCACGTGGTGCTTGGCGAACTTGAGCAGGTTCACCCAGAGCACGGCCTCTTCGGCGACCTTGGTGCGCAGCAGCATCATCGACGGCTGCTGGCCGCGGAACTCGAGGCGGAAGTCGCCCTGGTTCATGCGCTCGACCTTGGTGACCGTGCGCAGGTCCAGCACGCCCCTTGGAGACTTCCAGTAGCTGCGCTTGTACATCATCACGAGCCCGGCGTTGAAGTCCAGGTAGAACCAGCGCTTGTGCCAGCTGCGCAGCAAGTACGGGATCGTGTCCTTAAGCATGAACACGTTCCCACAGTACGGCGGCAGCTGCACGTTCACGACCTGCGGCGGCACGGGCGTCGTCACAGCCGAGGCCGATGCTGAAGGCATCGTCGCTCGTCGTGGCATTTGCACGGGCGGCGGCGACGGCAGGTACTGGAACTGGGCATCCTCGTCTCTGAAAGCCTGGCAAAAGTACTGCTGGAACTGGATCTTCTCGGAGCGGATCGCCGAGATTGCCTTGACGAGCACAACCTGCTCCTGCGCGAGCTCGTGCAGGTCGTAGTCGTCCAGTTCGAGGAACTTGGCCTTGAGACGCGCCTCGCGCTCGAGCTCGAGCTGCTGCTCTTCGTCGATCTGGTTGCCGTCGTCGTCCACGAGCTCGAAGCGGCCGCTCATCGTGCGGTGGCGCCGGTAGAGTGTCGTGCCCACGCTATGGAACGTCTGTGGCTGGTTCTCCGGGTTCTCTGAGAGCTCCCACAGCGCGGCGTCCTGAGACTTGTCCCAGAAGACGTCCGTGAGCCCAAAGTTCTGGCGGAACATCTCGACCGTGTTGGCGTCATCCACGTCGTAGTACCCGTGCGACTCGAAGAACGCAAGCCCCTCGGTGATGTCGTACTTGCCCGAATACACGTCCTGCAAGTGCGAGTCGAACGGCGTCTCTGGCTCCGCAAACACCACACTGTTGTTACTCGAAATGCTACTGTTGCTCGACGACTTGCCCAGCAGCATGTTCTCGAGGCTCTCGCTACGCTGGCGGTAGTAGAAGCTGCTGCGCGACGAGTACGACGAGCTGGAGTGCGAACTGGAGCTCGACGACGGCGCCGACGACACGGGAACGGCGGGCGTGGCCTTGGGGTAGTACGACGCGTCCACGGGCCGCGCCATGGGCGGCAGCCCGCGCAGCGGCTCGCTCAGCGGCATGGAGCGGTGGATGCGGTAGTCCTTGTGGTTGCCCACGCGCGACGAGAGCGACGACGCGTTCGTGCCGGTGTCGCTGCTGCTGCTGGTGCTGCGCGCGATGCCGATGGGCTGGAGGCTCACAGACGACGACATCATGCTCGTTTTGTCGGCTTGTGTGTGTGCTTGTTTCTTCCTGTAAAGTAGACTTGTTGCTTGCTTGCTTGGCGGGTGATGTGAGTGTTGTTGTTGTACACACACACAGACACGCGCTTGCTTGCTTGTTTTGTTTGTCAAGACAAACGCAAAAACAACAAATGGAACTTGCGCCTTCCTGTTGAGCGAGAGGAAGAAGCTACTTGGGCCGACCGCGGGAGACGTTCGCTTGTACGCGTTGAGAGAGACGCGTCCGCGGGACGCTGCTGCTTGCGTGGGGCTTGCGAGCGCCTTCCAGGAAGAGGGACTCGGGTGCGCTTGAGCTTGAGCTTTTGGAGCTGGCCGTGTCGCTGGCCTGCGCGCAAGTCTTGCAAGAAGCAAGCAAGCAGAGGGAAGAAAAGGGTTCAGAGTGGTAAATTACACACGCCTAATCTTTTTCCGAATCTAAATACAAATGGACTCGACATTTGGCTTGCCAGATTTACCGGCGAGCGAATTTAATTCTACCTGACATTAGTTTTCTTTCTAAAAGAAGCCCTCAAATTGCAACGTCTGACGAGTTTAGTTGAGAACAAACTGGGCGTTCGCAATTGACTTAACTTGCAAAATGTATGGTCGAACGGAAACATCTGGATCTGACCACTTTCAGAGTTTCCAAATGAGGGACGTGCGCGCGTGGATGGGCAAAATAAACCAGCGAACGTTGGCACTTCGTTGGTAAGTCGACGGCTGCAACCAAACAACACATTCCTCGCTTTTGTTCTCGAAAGAAAGTCCAAGCTTCTCAAATGTAATGGATCGCACTCTCTTTGTTTTTATGCGCATCGATTGACCAAGTAGCAGACCAGCGAGCTGCCATATTATATAATATGCAGTAAATCATTGCAAACAGATAAGGTGTCCGAATAATGAATGAGCCAGCAGTCTCATAATAGCTTTCCCCTTTCCGCTCAGTAGTAAAACAGAGCCTAAAACAGCTTGGCTGTGGTGAAATAACATTAGTTTTCAAGAACAGTCTTGTTGTTCATACAAAATTACCAGGCCTTAAAGAGGATTTCATACAAACGCAAGTGTAATCACTGGGATTTCAAGAAGCAAAAGATCTCCTTCTTCTAGACATTTTTCAATATACCTTTCCAAAAATGGATTTGACTTAAGCTTTTGCATGCCAGTCCGCAAATGAAAGGTTGTGCAACAATTACAATCCAAGTAAAATATTTTAAGCGAAAATGAAAGCGTATAATATTTTGGAGGTTTGCGCACAGACTTGCACATCTTGATCGTCTCTTTTGAAACCACCAATGCAATTTGTCGTCCACAGCTGCTCAGAACGGCTGGTCACCAAAGATCGAGCTGTTTTTAGAGCAGAGCCCCCTGGCAGTTTTTATTTAGCGTTTGCCTCGAACAACCTGCGTGGCAGTTTTTCTGAAGCCATTTTGTCAAAGAGCAACACAAAAATAAAGAATATTAAATGTTAGAAATATTACTGTATGATGCAGACGAACACCTCCAAGCCATGGAAAGGACGGACGCTTGTCAATCGACAGGAACCTTCTCTCTCCATGTCTCGCCCTCCACGACAGACGAGCAGCAGCAGGTTTTGGCTGTCGTGTCGTTGGAGCTGTATCCGATGGACCAAACCGACAAGATCTTGGACACCTTGTTGTTGGCTGCTTCAGACTTGCAAGCGCCCTAATTATTGTTTGTCAAACAGAAGAGATCGAAAACACTTCAGTAAGTCGACAAGATCGCCAGTTGTGCTAAATCAATCTCTTGCTCAGCGCCCACCTGCCACAGTCAGTGGAGGAGCGCTTGCTGCCACTCGGCCGTGTGCTGCATGGCGTTCGTGAGGATCACGGGCACGCTCTTGCTTACGGACTGGCGGTAGAACTCGAGCGGCGAGAGTGCCGATGCGCCCACGCGCGCCATATTGTGCAGCGTCTGTCAGAAGTCGGCCACGTCTCACGCGGATCTGCTCGTCCGCCATTGTTCCTGTCGATAACAACCAATTAATGAATGACTGTGAACAATCTATTTTTTTTACATAGCAATAAAATACTTTGCACTGTTTAATAAACATTGTTTTTTATATGGAACGTTCTAAGAACACACTCAATTTTTTAATATAATGGAATGACATAAATATATAGGTTACATACTATTTATTTTTATAATTGATGTTTTTGCATGTATGTTTGGATACAAGTTTTCATCTTTGAAATGGTATCGATTTGTACAGTCTATACTGGCTTACAGTATGTAGATATCCCTCAACAACCGTGCTCCTATTGTTGATCATATATCAAAGGTTATGTAAAGAATGAGACTCATAAAGATAGCGTCTTACCATCTGTAATACTCGTTTAGATAGTTGTTTATGCAAATACTAGGGCACGGCTGTCGGCCGCGTCACGCTTTCAATCAGAGGAATATTATGCGAGTGAGTCAAATTTTGTCCGAATTTCGTTTTCGTACCGTACGAAAGGTCGTGTGGTAGTCAAATGACTGTGGTAGTCAAATAATTGAACGTCCACACGTCACAGGTTCTGTTCACCCAATCACTTTTGTGTCGTGTTGATAATACCCGGTACCGAAAACAAGAAGCTCGCAGATCTTTGGGTCTGGAAGAAAAATTACACTTTTGAGCTTACAAGGTAACCAGTTTTGCACCTTTGACCAGTTTCTTCAACGTTGCAACCAAAGGCGCGAACGAGAATGCTGAAATGAATGAAATGCAGCCCGGTTGATAGGGGGCTGAGCTGACGGCAGGCAAGAGACGAGCAGTGTCTCAAGCCTTGCTTTTCAACATGATCGTGTTGTCCTACAAGTAGCAGTCCGCCAGCCTTTCTCGAGCGGCTAGCGCCTCAATGACGAGCTCGCAGATCGTGCATTCAGATGCGGAGAGCTCTCTTCTGTAGCCGCTCTCATCTGCAGTCTCGTGCTGTGAATCAAAGCAAGTCCGTCGTCGCGGTTTCGCTTTGCTGTGTATTACTTGGTGCGTTCTGATCGCACATTACTCTTCTAATGATGTGCGCAGATGTGCCTTGTTGGTGCGGGCGTAGGCGCGCAGCTCGTTCATCTTGTGCGCAAAGAAGTTCATGTCGACAAAGTACTGCTTCTTGGCGCGCATCGCCATGGCTTCGTGTTGCGCCGGTGTCATCTTCATCACGCGGTCGACCGCCTCGCACACGTCGCGGTCGCTGAACTTCGCCGCGAGCCCCGGCACGTTCTTGAGTCCGTACTCGCCAATGTAGCCGCCGCCCAGGATCTGCTGCTTGGATATCCGCCGCGTTGCGTGCATGAGAATGCCGGAGGACGGCGTCAGGAACTCGTTCATCGGCGGCACGTCGGTCGTCACGATCACCGCGGCACTCGCACGCGCTTGGTTGATGTAGTGACCGTAGCCCTCCATGTGGCTCGTGCACAGGAAGAACGAGGCCTCGGCGATGATTTTGCCAAATTTGTTCGCCTCAATGCGGCCCAACTCGATCTTCACCTGGCTCTTCTTGATGCGGTCGTCGTACTTCGCACGCATTTCGTCGTTGTACACGTCCGGATGCATGTAGATCGTGAGCTTCGGGAAGTCTGGCCGCTTGAGCCAGCAGTCCAGTACTGGGCGCGTTCCCTTATGGACACTAACACGGAAGCGAAAAAATCATAAGCATATTTATCCGTCATCATGAACACCACAAGCTCTCGCTGTTCATTCGCACTGCGTACCTGTTGCCAATGGCGTGGATGAACGAGACCTCGGAGAAGTTCTTCGGGTTAATTGCGTCCGCGCCAAGCTGGTGCTTTGCGTAGGTCGCGACGTCTGACGACGTGTGGCGCGTGTAAAACACTTTCGTGTTGCGTGGGTTGCCCTCCTGCTCGTACCACAAGCGCGCGCGGCGTGCGCAGATCGCGGTCTTGCACAGCACGGCGTCGACGCCCCAGTAGTGCTTCGCCTGCAGCTCGTACATCTCGATATTCGCCATAAGATACAGCGGCTTTAGCAACGGCCAGTCGGGCGAGTTCGGTATGCCGTCCCAGTAGTGGTTAAAGAAGATCATGGGCGTCTTCGGACACAGGTCGTGGTACGTCAGCGTCTTGCCCGTCGCCTTGTCCACGTACTTCATCTCCACGGCCCACGTCGGCAACATGCGCGTCTTCAAAACTAGAGAAAGGACACAACAGCAACTGCATGAGCTCTCACGATTCCCCTCATCACACAACATCACACAACAAAACTTTCACGTTCGCACACAAACACACGAGAAGCATGGACGTACATTTCGTGTACGCGATCGAGTCTTCGCAGTAGCCGTGGCCGCGGATGCCCAACGGCAGAAAGATGTCGACGTCGGGGCACTGGCGGATCTTGTCGATCAAATTCGGGTCGTCGCGGTTGATCAGCGCGCTCGGCGACGCCACCTTGCCGTTGAGCCCGTACGTCCACGGGATGACGCTGTCCTTGTGGTTCAGACACGCCTCGTGCAGCAAGCTCAGATGCACGAGATCACTCTCGTCCACGTCGCGCGCGAGCTCGGACGCCATGATCTCGTCCGGGTACAAATCCGCGCCTTCCTCGACCTCGAGCTGCAGGTAGCTGGTGACCGTGACGCCGCCGCCCGCGAAGAACGCCCACTCGAACAGCAGCACGAGCGCACCGAGCGACACGATGCCCACGGCCATTTGATACGCTGACCAGCGCGCGAGGCTGGAGAGTGCATTCTTCAGGCTCCCGGGCGTGCCCTGGTCGTGCCAGACCTTGTGGAACTCTTTCCGCGGCGCCATACTGACTGACTTCAAAAGGTTCTAGCGGGCGCTGCAGGCACCTTCAGAGTGCGAGTGGCAGCTCAAAATGACGCGCAGACGCTCGTAGACGCGATACGCACGCACGGAGATGCAGCAGCGAAGACGGAGGCTCGTGCAGCAAGCGTGAACAGGCAGATGGAGACACGCACGGCTGGAGTGGTGCGTCGTGCTGGCCGAACTAACTGCGTTGTTTATTGTGGGTGTCGATTCCCCCCTCGCTCCCCCTGGTATCGGCATAGAGAGGAGAAACGATCGGTATAGAGAGGGTATATGAACCGGTCATCGGATTAGAGAAAACAAACTAGAGGAGCAGCCGATTTTGTTAAAAAAATCAAAGTGTTTGCGAACAAATATTGTCGAGACGTTGACACAAATCTCATACATGATGGGCCCAGCAAACAAGTCGAAGCGATTGGACCCTTACCGACTATCGTGAAGGGAGAGACCCATCGTACTCGGTTTGCATGCCACAACCAAACACAAGCAAGCAGGTGACGAAATGCTGCCTAGCAGTCGCTGATTGGTTGAGACGAGGCTTCAGTATGTTTTTGACAACGATACACGTGTCTCAAATCTGTCTGTTGGTGGATATTGTACAGCAGCGAGCGCGTCGTATTCATGGAGCTCATCTTCGCGCCAGCACTAGCTCATAGAAGTGCCCCGGCAGGTCCACTTGAGGCCAAGAGAGCGGGCAAACAACTTTTGATCAGCATTTCGTGATGTACCATCCTATAAATGGGTGAATCTGCAAGTTCGTTTTGACAGTGAGAGTCGATCTTCAAGCAGTGGTTGTGAAGGTTGCATTTTGAGTCCTGTTTGTCTAGCTGACTACCATATGTGGACAATACTTGTAGCTTTCTTCACTACTAGGCTGCTTAGACCCGTTGGCATGGAAGAAGAAGATGGCGAAGAGAGAGACGAGAGAAGGCGTTCGAGTGCTTGAGAGAGAGCTGAAGAAAAGCTCGTCGTTGGGAATCAGTGGCTGAAATGAACGCAAAACGCTTGAACCCAAAATAAGGAAAAACGTCCACTTTGCGTCCAAGTCCGCTGTCAATAGTAAGATCAAGAGAGCTGCGAAACACTCGCCTTTTCTGTGCTGCATTCTCTTTTTATTTTAGGTACTTCACGTTTGTCAGGTTGAGAACCTTGAAGCCATGACTGAAGAAACCCTAAAACCTCATATTCAAGGTTTATTTCTGCTGACGAACAGCACCGTACCTTTCCTGAAAAAGTACGCAGCGCACTCAGCGCAATCTAAAACCACGACGCATTCGTTTTTTGCAAACGAAGGCTTGCTAAACTGGCAGAACAAGATAGTCAGCAGATCTATCGAAAGTCGCATACGTTCTACGTTCTGGATGCATCTACGAGTGGCAACAATTACCACATTGCTTGGCATATTCTATACTACACTGGCTCGAGCTCTTCAGACGGAAAGTGAACGTCGCGGCACACACCCGATCACTGAAGCGCAACGTGCTACAGAGAGGACGAGGTGCGAATACCTGATTGCGTTCCTGAACGGAGAGCACTTCGTGAATCGCTTCACGCCCAACACCCGGTTGGACGTGCTATGCTTTTCTGGGGAGTCCAGTCCACTTGGTACCTCGACAGCATGACCAACTTGTGCCATAAAGCAGTGTGAGTTTGGATGTGTCTATGTATTGCTTTATCCATTGTCGACTTGCGCAAGCGGTGATAGCAGTAGCGAGATGCCTCAGACCTGCTGTGCGGGTTCTCGTCGACTACAACATGATGCGGACCAACGGATTCCAAGTGAAGAAAGTGGTGATAGCTGATGTGGAGTGTTATATGTTGACATTGTGCCGTCTTTTATGACCCACGATAAATACGCAATTGTTGACAGTCGTCTTGACCCACGGGAGTTGTATGACCCTGGCAGCGATTGCTTCTAATGGTGGTGCTAATAGAAGCTTTATCTCTGTGTGTCGTCGTCTCTCGGCAGGCAAATCTTATTCACCAATGCTTCGATGAAAGTTATCCTCTCGGTCTTCATGTTCGGCAACGACTGCGAGCGCGACTGCACCGAGTACGACATCTCATGCGTGAGCAGGTTGCATGTTGGTGTTGTCGTCCTTCCCGTCAAACTTCTCGATCACGTCGAACGAGTCGGACACACGCATGAGATACGGGGCCTTGAAGCTAACACTGCTGTTGCTGCCTTTGTCGTCAAAGTTGACGCCTGTGAAGCGCGACTGCTGGCGCGGACCGTCCTCTCTTGCGCCTGCGCGTTGAAAATTCTTGAGAGACGATCGCAGCAGTGTCCGCTGTATCCTGGGTCTCTTTTTGGCGCTTCTTGTTGCTCTTGAGCTGGACTGCATGGATGGACGACGTGATCGTCACAAGGTGTAGGGCCAAGATTTGGACTCACACATGGCTTTGTAGACCTGTAACTTGCATTCATCATGATCATGTGAGCACACTTACAAGCCAATAGGGCTGCTGCTTGTACACCGTACATTAATTGCAGCCTGGATCTCGCAACAGCGCGCGATGACTCGTTGAGCAACATGTACGTGATCACGTCAGGCTCGTCGCTGTGGAACAGTCGCACTATGCGTAGGCCATGCTCCCGGCGAGCTGGCTCGCAATCACGACGGAGTGCAGCGTGTAGCTCGCTTGCCGCACTGGGCCGCCCGTGATCGAGAGCTGCACCATCCATTCGGCGAACGCGAACGCCGTCTCGACCATCTCGTCGTCGTGCCTGCCCTTCTTGCAAGAACCGTGCTTTACGCAGCTACAGAGCACAAGCAAGCCATACTAACGTTAAGCACAGTCTTGGATCGAATGGATGAGCAGAGTGAGCTCTTGTGCCAATTGCTTACCGAAAGATAGGACGGAGGTGCGCGCGTGACTCGAGAATGCTACCGGCTGATGCTGCGCCACGTGATCGTCGTCACGAAGCCGTTCTTATTGCTCGTCATCGAGTGCTGCTGCTCTGGACATGAAGCGCTTGTGTCGCTCGCGTTTGTCTGGTGGACATATTTTCTTCTATCTACGTAATATTTTTAAACTCCGCACTCATCCGTATCTCTGCATTCCGGGGTGTGCTCACGCGCGTACTTAACCAATCGTTACACGGTACTCTTCGTTGTTGATGCTTTGTTTCAGGCTCGGAGCCTCTTTGGGACCAAAAGAGACAATTGGCGTCATTCGCGATTTCCAGCTCAAGCCGCGCAAGCCAAGAAGCCCAGTCTAGAGATCCCCAAGCGCTTCTCTGTGGGATTCCTTACAGCCTCGCTCGTTCGCTCTCTCACTGTAGCCAGCCAGCTTCGCCACACATCCTCACTATGAGCAGTTACGCGCCCACGGGACGCAAGCCCATCTGGTACGACCCGGTCGTTGAGGTGGACCTGAGTCTCGACTCGGACGACTCGGACACCGCGGCACCAGCTTCTCATCCGCCAGTGCCTTCCCACCCTCCTCCGCCACCGCCGCCCATGGCCTTGCTCCCAACGCATAGTCACCACCACCAGCCGCTACTGCCGCACCAGCGGCCGCGCATGTACCAGTTCCCTCCGCCGCCCAAGTCACCGCCGCCTCTTTCTCCGGCGACTCAGTCTCTCCTTGCCCAGGCAAACGCGCACACGCACGCGCAGCCTCAGCCACAAGCCATGTCGGGCGGTGCGAGGCCGCAGCCATTCCGGATCTATCCAGGCAGCAGCATCATCTTCCAACCGGATCCGAGCAGCAGCACGAGCAGCAGCGGCGAGGCGAGCGACTCGAGCGACACCGGCACGGACCCGGGCAGCGCGGAGAAGCTTAGCACGCTGCTCACGGCGGCAATCGCCACGAGCAGTAGCAGTAACGGCACCAGTAACAACAACAACAGTGGTGGTGGAGCAGTGGTGCCCAGCAGGATTCTGAAGCGGATGTCGAGCGTGACGCTCGTCGAGGACGACGCCGTCGGAGCCGACGGTCGACGCGTCAAGCCCGCCACGAACAGCATGGGCGTCTCAGCGAGCACGTCGACGTCGTCCGCTGCCGGCAGTGACAGTGAGGAGAAGAGCCCCATGGTGTATCGCCACGAGAGCAGCAGTACCATAGCCGACAACAAAGAGAACCGACGAATGATAAGTACCAGCAGTATCACCAGCAACAGCAGTGCGAGCAGTGGGCGTCAGCTTCAAGGAAGCGACAAGGCAGGCTACGACACGGACGACGAGCTCCGGTACATTCGCGAAGTGGAAGGCGGCTCGCCGATACCACTGAACCGCATGACGCAGGAGAAAGTGCACCACCCTCGCAAGCGGCCCGTGCCATCGCCCGCCGCCGGGATGCGTGGACAGCAGCAGCAGATTAGTGTCGGATCCGCCGAGTACTCATGGAAGCGGCTGTCCGCGCCATCACCAACCGCCAGAGCGTTTGAGATGATTGGCTCCGCTACTCCCACCCATTACGACGGCAGTTCGACGCATGGCGGCAATGCATCGACTAAGCGCGAAGAAGGATCGCCTTTCGTTGCTGCCAACGCCTCATATCCCCCTCATCACCTCGTGAAGAGCGAAGCGCAAACCGGGACGCTGCTCGTGTACCAGCCGACGTGTCTCGACCACCACAACGACACGCACCAGGAGAACCGCCAGCGCCTGGGTGTGCTCTGTGGCCCCGAGGGTGTGCTTCACAAGGAGCGCTTTAACGACCTTCGATGGGCGAACCTGAACGAACTCAAGCCTGCACGATTGAACGACCTCCTGCGCGTCCACTCGTTCGAGTACATCCAGCACCTAGAGAAGGCATGTGGACTGCTGCCGGACCAGGACGAAGCCATCTCCGTGGGCTCGCTCTTCGCCACGGGTAATAAAGATGTCGTCAAGGATCTCACGTACGCCGACTGGCTCAAGGTGCGTTTAAGTGTGCTTGTCTGCCTGTGTGCTTGCGCTCAGCCATCCCGGATGGTTTGTCAAAGGCTCAAAGCATCGATCTCACGGTTGTTTTCCTCGTGATCCCCACTTCTTTGTATACCTACTGTAGTCGGAGAAGGCGAAGACGTGCTACGCGATCGAGAACCCGCCGTCTGCCGGTAGCTTTGACATGGACTCACCGATCTCCAAGAGCAGCTACCTGGCCGCGCGGCTCGCGGCGGGCGCGGTCTGCCATGCGATCGACAAGGTACTCCGCCAAGAAACCAAGTACGTATATCGTTTTGTAAATGGATTCTGATGATACGCTGAGTGATGCTAATGGCGATTGATGATGGCGACAACACAGAAACGCCTTTGTGGTGGTTCGTCCCCCCGGTCATCACGCCGGGCCAAACGGATGCGTCGAGGCCGACACGTTTCACAGGCGCCCGGAGATGTGCACGTGCGGCTTTTGCCTATTGAACAACGTGGCGATCGGCGCCGCGTACGCCATGAGCACGTACTCTGCGCCGTACTATACACCCACCGTCGCGATGGCGACGGGCACGCAGCCAGTGAACATTGAGCGCATCGCGATCGTGGACTTTGACATTCACCACGGCAACGGCACGGAGGACTGCATTCGCAATTTGGTGCCGCACAAGCAGAACTACCCGCTGCCGCCGAGCTGGTCGCCGCTGCAGTTCTCTTCGTACAAGCCCTGGCGCGACGAGAAGGACTCAGAGAACGTGCTCTTCGCGTCGATCCACCTGTACGACGACGACAACTTCTACCCGTGCTCGGGCAGTGGTCCGCACGGATGCTCCCCCGAGCTGCGCGACCACCCGAACATTATCAACATGCCGCTCGAGATGCTCGGCCCGAAATACCTGGATGAGCGCCTGAAGCTCTCAGCCAAGGCGAAGAAGCTGCTCATGGAGCAAGCGTCCAAGGTCTTTCGCGAGAACGTGAGTGAGCGTTTGATCCCGGCGCTCAAGCGCTTCCAGCCGGACCTGATCCTGCTCTCGGCCGGCTTTGACGGCCACGCGGACGACTTTTACTACTTTCTCAGCGAGGACGACTACGGATGGATCACCGAGCAGATCGCGGGCGTCGCCGACGAGTACGTGGCTTGCTCTGTCTGTGTGTATGAACGCCTGTAGGGTGAGTAATGGGGAGCTAATGGTGTACGTTGTGTGTTGCAGGTGTTGCGATGGGCGCATCGTGTCGGTGCTCGAGGGTGGCTACAACGTGGTGCCGGACAAGTCGCAGCGGCCGACGACGAAGAAGAACGCGAAGAACTCGAACTTCCATCACGCGGCGAAGCTGCACAACCGCGAACTCGATGAGGAGCTGCTCTCGTACGGCTCGCTCGCGCGCTCGTGCGCGTCGCACGTCACAGCGCTGCAGCGAGCAGCTCATAATGGTTAAGTGGGGGGGGGCTGTGGTTTGTATCGCTTGCTAGACGCCCTGGTATTTTCAGTAACTATATGCCTCCATGATTTTGTAGGTTGAGTGGAGTTGTTATGAACTGATTTCAGAGGTTGGTTTTATTTCAAGTGAAAGTGAAGAATTTTCTCGAAAGCTATGATTTGTGGATCTAAAGCATTCAGAAAGCACCTTTTATTGTATCATTTATATATATATTAACTTCAAGTATGGACTACACACTTGAAATAAAAACTACTACATCGAATCTTACTATCAGTAAATCGAATGATGAGATAATATTTTCATTCTATCATTTGGCAGTCGTTTCGTCGGTTTCTATTTTGCAAAAGGCGTGCCGTTATCTTCCCAGAAGACTCTTGGGGGCTTTGAAGCAAGCGAGCTCTCACCGCCCTATTTGGCTCACTTGGCAAACAGCAGCAGCGTTGCAGAAACACACACCCAGCAGCACAAGCAGGCGAGAGCGACAACACAAGGCACTCGAGTCAAGATGTCGGAGCGCAAGGCCGTGATCAAGAACGCCGACATGCATGAGGACATGCAGCAGGACGCCGTGGACTGCGCGTCGCAGGCGCTCGAGAAGTACAACATCGAGAAGGACATTGCGGCGTTCATTAAGAAGGAATTCGACAAGAAGTACAACCCGACGTGGCACTGCATCGTCGGCCGCAACTTCGGCTCGTACGTGACCCACGAGACGAAGCACTTTATCTACTTCTACCTCGGACAGGTCGCGATCTTGCTCTTCAAGTCCGGATAGACACGACAGGCACTACTGCTGCTGAGATGCAGGGGGTCCAACCGCGCTCACGACTGAGAGAACGCAGTGCGTCGGTTTGCTTCGGGTCAAGAGCACGTGCGGGGGCTGATGGTGCATCGTGGTGTATGTGGACGAAAAGGTAACGGCGAAGACGAATCGATCAGAAGGGGAATCAAGGCGCATGGGCAAGACCAGTGAGCGTCATGCCCTGCGTGTGTCGTGGTGTCCTCTCTCTATTTAAAACGAGTTTTTAAATGCCTAGGAACAGTGCAAGGAAGAACACGACGACGCATTTAAACATCGACGTATTCTTTTGCAGCTCTCTTTTTCAGATCGTGTAGGTTGTATTTCGCTCTCTTTTATTTCCTGTGACTGCTGCTGCTTTACATGAGGCTGCACTTCTCCTGATCGTTCGCGCCTGAACTCTGCTGCACTCTTCCAGCAACAGCGGCGACTGCACCGGCGTGGGCACTCTCGGCGTGCTGAATGAGCGCGTTGATGTCGCTAAACACGGCGCGGCACTGTGGACACACTTCTCTCCCACCACTCGCCGACGCGCCTGTGGATCCATTCGCTGCGGTTAAATCGATTGGCCGCGCAGATGTGGAGCCGCGTGACGACGACGCGTCTGGATGCGCGTTGTTCACGTGGGCGATCAGCTGCGAGACGTACGCAAACTTCTTCTGGCACATCGGACACTCTTCCGAGTTCGTCGTGATCAAGTTCGCCGATGCCGCACTCACAGTCGCACCTGCCGCCTATTGTGTCAAGAAATATGCACGACAAAAGTAGAAAACAGAGCAGTTAGCATGACATGTCGACGATAAGTGAGTGGTCACTACACGAAGAACAAAACGTCTGTGACGGCGGCGACTTACCTTTGCGTTCTGCACGATAGAATTCATGGCGGACTTGGTGCCGCTGACGACGTTCACCGCTACTTTCTTCGCGTTTTGCTGCAGCTGCGCAGCGTCTGTAGAGGAAGACGAACCCGCACGCGCCGACGATGCTGCTGCAGAATTCTTTCTGTTGTTGTTGGTTGTGTTGGTGTTACCGCTGGCTGCTGTGTTCCTTGACAAGCCCCAGTGTTGCTGCTGCGAGCGGCGCTGCTGAGCGCGCACGGCTTCGCAGTCGTGGTCGCTCTCGAAGCGGTGCTTCAGACACACATTCTGCCGGCACTTGGTGCAGCTGAACTGGTTCGACGCCGTGAGGATCTCGCGGCACTTGTCGGCGCCGCAGCGCGCTTTCTTCTTCTTCGTTGGCGCACCAGCTTGTCCACCGGCTATACCACTAATGCTACCCTTTGGTTCGCACTGGCCGCCGTGCACATGGCGCTCCCACACGACGTTCACATCCTGCTCAAGCGTCCAGTGGAGCATCTGGCCGCAGAGCGGGCACTCAATGACGCGGCGATCCTTGCTACCGGCGAGAGGGCACTCATGCGCATCGTACGTGCGGTGTTCCAGGCAGAAGACGCTGCGGCAGCAGTCGCACGTGAACGGGAGAAAGTCCACCTGGCTGCACGCGCCCACGGAGCAGTGCATACCGACGTCCATCTTGCTCGTCTTCTCTGTTGAGTTGCTCGGTAATTTTGGGAAAGTGACGCATTCATAATTCCGTGAAAAGGGCAGGAGAAAGGGAGAGGTTCGCGATTACGTGAACCTCTGTTTAGTGACACTGGATAAGTAATCATGGGTAAAACCTTCGAGAATGATATGGAGGGAGCTGCGACCATAACCTCTATATCGAAAACCCCACCTTTACAATATCAATATCCCACCTTATGAAATGATAGACTATCGCTCCCATAGAGGTTGTATTTCAAAAAGGTTTAGATCCCATTAAAGAGGTTATGGTTGCAACTCCCTCTATACTAACTAATATTTTTGTCATAAAGGAACTGCACCTGATTGGTCATAAATACATTTATCATGCTGCTAAGTGGCTAAAAAAAATCCGTCAAAGAAAAATTCAACCAATCACAGTCAAGTGCTCTAAATAAAGGGCGCCGCCTTTGATATGTACTATAGGGTAATCGTTGGAAGAAGACATCCGGATCAAGGTCGATATCATCCATCCTCACACTATGAAGTCGGCCATAGGCGTCAAAATATGCCGCACAGGCTCGAGCAGGCAGCCCTAGTAGTGCGTCATGAGTGGTGGTGATGGAGCCTAGAGCCTGGGGTGTGAGGTGCTCGAAAGGAACGGTGGCGACCGAGGCGAAGACGGAGTGGCGAGCGACTAAAGATTGATCGAACACAGCAGAAAATGGAGGTGGAGGAGGAGGTTCGTCCAGGCAGAGAGCTCTGCGTGGGATAGCAGTATAACATATCCACCACCACCACTAAACTAAACGCCAAACAGGATTTTCTTTCGACGAAGCAGGTCCAATGGAACCTTTCGCTTACGTCTCTCGAGACTAAGATCCACGTTGCACAAGCAGATCAACCAGCCAGCTGCAGCTTCGGACTTGCTCTCTTTCCCATCAAATGGCATGCATCATGCGGTCAATGTCACAGTCGAGGTGAACGTGGGGGGAGGCAAAGTGCCTAACTTGTTTTCAGTCGAGGTGAACGTGGAAGTCCCATCATATCAAACCAACATCCTATTCCTGACGTCATCGGCAGAGTAGGATCCGCTTCGCTGACGTGGCGAACGCTCATCTCCTCTGCGTGCCTTTGGCTTGGACTTCGCTGGTCTACACGCTGTCTCGTCTCCCTTTCGGACGCACGCACTCGTAAGTTGCTTCCAAAGGGCAGAGAGTAGCTCTTGGAGTCAACTCTG
>JAASGT010000412.1:0-26525 GCA_023334315.1 Globisporangium alternatum | reverse complement strand
GGCGTCTTGACGCGCTCAGTCGTTCACTACACCACTGATGTTTTTCAACATCACCCTTTGCGAAAGAACCAATCATTATTATCCATGCGAAAGAGTTATCGTTTGATAGAACTGTAGGGCTTTTGATGCTGCCAATCGACAAGTAGGTAGCTGTTAGATTGTAGGATTTTGAGGTCTTGTCGGTTGTCCTTCCTTGCCGTTGGGCTCGATACGTATGAGGGTATCTGTTTCTTTTGCGTTTGTCGCAAAAGTGCATACTTGACATGCCGTCACGCTGTTCGTTGTTGCACAGGGCGATGTGTCTGTGTGTCTTTATTCGATGGTGAGGATTGTGGACGTTTGTGCGTGTCTTTGCCGAGTGCCTTGGCTTTTCTTGGTCCTGGTGACCGTCTCCGTCGTTCTGCCACGTCTTGGCCGCCACCGTTATTCCGGGTTCCCTTTGTGTTTGCTCAGCGTCGGTGATCGCAGAGCTAGAGATGAAGATCAGTAAGGTGTGGATGAATGATGACAGCGTGCTGTACGAGATGAAGACTTCTTTGTATAACGATACCGTGACTGACGGACTCATGCACTTTCTTCGTTCTTCCGTCAGCCCCTTCGCCTTGGTGTTCTGCATGGTCTGCTGCCGCACCCACCGCCTCGCGCAGCTTGCTCGTGAGCACAGACTGGTCGTCACGTTCCCTCAGCAGCTACAGTGTAGCTGGCCGCGCCCACCACGTCGAACCCATTGAGAATAAATATGTCGATCCGCGCCGCCATCATGAGGCCCACGCACGCTGCCTAGTGCTTGTGCCAGGGCTTGAGCGGCGTGACGAAGCGGAACGGCACCTTGCGGTCGGGCACTTGGCCGATCTCGTCCGCGTCGTCTTCGAACTTGAGGATCACGTACGGCGCGCCCTGTCAGCAGCAGCATTAACAATCAGCACGTACCACCCACCACAAGCATGGGAAGACACAAGCTACAGTACGGCACCTTTGGGTTCGGCACGCGGATCGTCGCGCGGTAGAAGCTCGTGGTATTCGGGTACATGGCCATCACGCGCTGGTTGACTGCATACTGGATCCACTTGCCCTCGGGGAGCACGTCGCCCAGCAGCTCCACCACTTGGTGCTTCGGCACGATGTGGTGACGGTCGCCGGCGTCCACATCTTCGACCTCGTATGTGTTGCTCACTTCGCTGAAGCGCACGATACGCGCCAGGATCCAGAGCTCGTGACTGCGCGCGACCTTCGCGGCGACGTAGCGGCCCGCAGCCAAGATCGGCTCGTTGCTGAGCGCGAGCGCCGCGGCTGCCGCTGTGAATTGGAAGCTCGCCGACGACGACGCCGAGATCGCCTGCGCGGGGGTCAAGTAGAGCTCGCCAGAGGACGCGTCGCTGCTGGAGGTGTTGGTAAGCTTCTTGAGGTCCGTCTCGACGGCCTCGACGCCCTCGTGGACTTGCTGGCGCTGCTCGTGCAGCAGGCGGCACGCGACGGCGAGCCAGTGCTGCAGCCGCCGGGCGTACTTTATCTTCGTGGCCGGGTCAAGCTTTTGCACTTCTTCCTGCTGCTGCGGCTCGTCGCTCTCGTCACCGGTGGCGACGGACGGCTGTAGCTTGGCGCGCAGGCGGTTGATCTTCTTCGCGACGACGTCCATGCCGTTGTCCAGCAGCTGTGTCGTCACGAACGCGTCCACCGCCTGCTGCGCGGTCGGCCGCGTCCGCTTGCCGCTGCTGTTACTTGTTTCCTTCATGCTCGTGCAGCACGTTTGAAAGTGAAGGAAGAAGCTGGCCATTTTGACCTAACAAAACTGACTGAGATTTTATAGGGTAAAATGCTACTCGATACATTAGCCGTTAACACTAGGTTATACAAGTTCTTAAACTTGTCAATTTCTAAATTTCATAATACACAATGCTATAAAAACAAAAGATTAAACTTGCGTACGATTCACTTGCATCCACTATGTTAGTCGTACGCATCCACTGCCAAGCGGACGTCCGCCGGACAAAGCATGCGCACGGTTTACATAGTGGATGCAAGTGAAAGTCGTGTGATGGCGATAAATTGAAAAATGCGCAAATTTAGCATAGGTTTAGGTACGGTTAGGGTGTGCCATATCTATCCAAACAACGCTCCTAGGCATATTTGAGAGGATGCTGTCGAACACTTTTGTGAGGCGGTCCTCTCAGTGGAACAGGATGCACTCGCTCAGAAGAGCTTGCTGAGCGATGGCACTTTCATGCGCTGGACGGATCCGTCTGTGCCGCTCGTGAAGAAGAAGTCGTCAGTCGCAACGGCATCCGTCACTCCCCACGATGAGTTTGTCTGTTAAACACAGCACGCGAACCATCAGATCATAAAATTACAAATGAACAACACACAGGACCAACTTGAACACTTACCACATTGATCGCCATGTTGGAGGCCGCGTCACCCAAAATGTTCGAGGCTGCATCGCCCAGGAAACTCGGCTTGGCGTGCACTTTGCTGATCGACGTCACTTCGCGGAAAATGGGCAGCGACCAGATTTTCACGTCGCCACTCGCGGAACCAGAGAGCACGCACTGGCCGCTCGGGTGCAGCTCCAACGTCGTGATCGCGGTCTCGTGCGCATTCGAAACCGTGTGCAGCACACGCCGCTGTCGCATGTCGAAGACGCTGATCGAACCGCCTTCGCCACCAGAGATCAGGAGCTGGTGAATGGATGAGAACGCTACGGACGCAGCGCCCGCGGGATGACACACTGGAGCTGCGATCAGCACCTTGGAGCTCGGAAGCAGGAGGTCCCAGATGCACACGCTTCGCTTTCTGTGTGGGCATTTGAGAAGAACGAAGCAGACAAAGTGTTCAGTATACAGATAGTATACACACAAGACCTCTCCACAAGGATCAAAAACGATACGTACTCTGTGGAACTCCCGACGGTAGCCACGCAGCTTCCAGAGTTGATGAATGTCAGCGCCTTTGCTCCTTTGTCATGACACTGTCCAGTCAAAGTGCAGAACAGATTTCAACAGAGTAAGTGAGTTGTCAATGCCATTGCATGTCACACAATGTGGAAAAGCGTACATCGATCTGACGGTAGCAGGTCTCCCGATCCAGGTTGCTGAATTTCCACATGAACAAGCGACCGAGCGTATCCACAGCGCCCATCTGCTGCCCCAGATTGTCAAACTTGATTTTTTTGATATCACGTCTCGAGGCGAGCGCCGGACTCGACGGATATGGCTAGTCCAACAACACAATAATCCACACAGACCCACTTTGTCAGCTCAAATGCAATTGAACCAACCAAACGATTAGTTCACCGCTCGTACCGTCACGATGTCGTCCATCTGGAACGCGCACACAGCACTCAGACTGTCGTAGGACCACAGGTGCACTTTACCCTTCTGGTTGCCCGAGACGAACAGCGGCAGGAACGGATGCGACTCGACAGCCGTGGGCTTGAAACTCGGCACTTTCGCATCCGAGGGCGACGGCGCCGCGCTTCCTGAAAGTAGCGACGCCGATGATGGCGACCCAGCGAGCATGCGGCTCCCGATCGACAGCGGTGGGCCGATCGCAGCGTTTAGATCCGAGTTGTTGACGCCGGTGTTCTCAGCTGTTTTCCGCCGCATCATGGCTGGGCTGGCGTCCGAGAAGAACGAGGCCTGCGGGTTGGCGTACATGCCTTTGAACTGGAACTTGCTGCCGTCCGAGTAGTCTGCGCAGCCTGTCCGGCAGATGCCCTTGCTGCTGCAGAGCACCATTTCGGCTGTATCAGTCGCGCGATTGAAGCACATGCTCTTGATCGAGACTTCACTGCGATAGATGCAACTTGTGTTCAGCACCACAGGCGCTGGCGTCTGCATGCGCTTTTCGAACAGATCAACCAGGTCGGCGGCGCGAGGCGTTCCCGGCCCTTTCCCACCTGCAGCACTTGTCAGTAGAATCTTCTGCGAGCGTGTCAGCACCGATTTCTTGGATGGGAAGTCCGGAAGGTGGCCCCAGCTGATCTCGCCCTTGATCTTCTCGCTACAGCACTCGAGCTGCGCGTTCAGGCGCAAAAGGAACTCGTCTTTCTCGGTGAACATCTTGAGGATGAACAGCCACGGACACCGAGTGCACGCACAGCCAAGCAAGCGTCGTGTGTCGCGCGTCGTGTCTTTCTTCGTGGGCGATGACGACCCAGATGTGGTGCCTGATGGATGCCCAGCAGTGCTCTTGTCCCCACCACCACCAGCAGTTGTTGATGTTGTCGGTACGACTTCGAACGGGCGAAAGTAGAGATCTGCGAGGTCGCACAGCAGTTTCCTGGTTGCGTGCATTGATAACTTCGAGTTGTACGTTGTCCACGCCTGCACGAGTTTCTTCGCTGCTGCAGTGGACTCGCTCACCGGATTCGTTCCTTCGACTGCGATCTTTGTGATGTGCACGGGCATGCCACTCGCCGCCATCATCAGCACGAGCGTCCAATACTGACAGTACGTGAAGAACGGTGATGACGTAGTACTCGAAAGCTGCAGACGGTTCGTCTTCACATCAGCAACAAAATTGTCGAGCTCATTCTGGAGCATCTCCACGACCTGGTACAGCACGGGGAGATCCTGTTGAAGCGAAGACGTGACACCAGGAATCTTCGCTTTCTGAGCTGCTTGTCGATTCGCGTCACTGCAGTACACACAGACATCCGACAGCGCGATCTCCCTGAGCTCCTCCAGCGCTTTCCTTGGGAGAGCGTCTTTGTGAGGGAAAATCATGCCGAGCGAGCGGTACAGACAGCACGGGCTTCGAATGTACCGCGAGCAGACGCAGATGACGCTGTAGATTGCAGCAGCGGCGACGCGCACGTACTCGCTGCTTGTCATGCAAATGCGCTGTTCTGATGGTTTGGAGTAGTAGTAGCTGAGCCAGAGCAGGAGGCGTGATGCAGCAGAGAGCAGCTGCGAACACGTTTGGTCGATGCGTCGAGTGTGCAGCTGGTCCGTCGAGGATGCGACGAGATCACCGAGCGCTACCAGCGCGATGCCTTCGGTGATGAGCTCAATGAAGTGCGGCAGTGGACTTGTAAACTGTGGGAGAACGACCCTGGAAGCCTGTGCATCTGGTAAACTGTTCCACTCAGACACGAGGAAATCCAAGCCTGCTAGACGACAGGAATGCACGAGCGACTGGACGACCGAGCTGCGCAACACACCTTCCACGTATGACGTTGCGGTCTCGAGCACATTCTCAAGCACGAAGTCCCCGCCTCGCACGAGCACACACTGGATCTCGTCATTGATCCCGCTTTCCAGGTCACAATTCAATCGGTTGGCACTCGAGGTCGGCGACAGCAGCGCAGTTTTCCCTATCATCGACTGTCTGATGCGATTCAGGAATGCTGTGTACAACGAATCCACCTGCGAGCCAAGAGATGAAACGAGAATGCGATGGCGACACGCCAGGAACGCTGCCGCCTCAGAAGATCGCGCCGGCTTATCTCGACAGAACTGCACAAAGAACTTCGCAAAGTCGCGCTGCTGTAGGAGCGCAAGCGTACTGAGACCCATGCCCTGCAATCGGCTCAGCGCGAGTGTCTGAAGACTCACGATCTGGGTCTTGAGCGCGATTTTCAGCGGCACGATCGTGCTCTGGAGAAACCGGACAATCTCACACGCGCCGAGCATGCTTTGACCAAACGCACGCCAGTAGAGCGTGTACGGGTACGCGTACGCCTGTCCGCAGGTGCCAAACATGCAGCGCATCTCGATCGACGGCACCGTCAGTAGACACTGGATGCCATTGAGCGTCTCGCCCAGAAGGTACTTCACGAGGAAACTCATGTAGATATCTCCGCACGCTCTCGCTTTCGACAAAACGGTCGTCTTCAGGAACTCTTCGCACACGCCTTTGCATCCAGATGAAGACGTACCATCACCACCTCCAATTGACGATGCGACACCACTGTTGAAAGTTCTCAGGCTGCAGCTCAGACCACTGAATGAGAACTGCCCAAAGTCGCTCGTGCCACTATTCGAGTCCCCAGTATCACCGCCGAGGTCCCACTTCTCCGAAAGTCGTGCGATGAGAAACGAAAGCACGAGTGTTTGGTCGGCATGTTCGGCGACTGCCATCGCCTCTTGCACTTTCCCACCAAGTAAGAAAAATGCGGTCGAGAGCTCGTAGCGGCGCTTCGCTTTCAGCACGTACGCGTTCTTGATCGCCGCGTTCTTCCAGCGCGGGTCCGCGAAATCGTTGCTCAGCAGCTCGGAGATGCGACTCTCGTTTGCCATCTTGAAGAGACTCGCGAGCAGCTTGGTCTTGCCGAGTAGCACGTAGAAGAGCGCAACGTGGAAAGGATCGCGCGTCGACGCGTACTCGGCCTGTGCGGCCTTCTCCGTGAACTGCTGCAATTTCGAGATGCTCTTGACCCAGAACGGTAGACGCAGCTGCTTCATCTCTTTCCACGTCATCACTAGTGTGGGGAAACACTCCTGAAGTAGCTCGTCCTGGAAATCCGTAATCGCGCCCCATGCAACCTGCTCCGAGCAGATACCTACAGCTCGCTTCGATGCAGTAGATTCAGCTGTGTCATCGTCTTCATCTGGAGTGCCACCATCAGCATTCGTGTTGGTGCCACCGCTCTTTGATGCAGCACTGGCAGCGCCTTCCTGCTCCAGCGGCCACAGAAGACTTGCTTGGAACCGAAGCGCTGCTTCGTCCTTCTTTCTGCTCGCATCGCGTTCCCAGGAGACTGTTTTCTTGAGCCCATTGACGATCGCCATGAACGCTTCACCCTCCTGTGGAGTCATAAATGTCAACAAACTCTTGTGCTCGTTAAAGAACAACGGCAACACTGTTCCTTCAAGAGACGACTGCGTATTGCCGAGAACAGAAGCTTGCTCAGTGATCGCAGTCGAGTCAGTAAAGCTCGTCAGCGCCGACGATCGTGGAGCAAAGAGCATTTCTGCACGATCTGCATTACGCGTCGAGCGATAGTCCATTGCGAACAAATCACTGGCCCGGGCAGGAGCAGCCGCAGAAGAAGCTGAAGAGTAGCTCGATCCAAAGCCTGATGATTTCGGCTGCTTCCCGTTCAGGTAAGTAGCAGATCGCTCCTCCTCAGTTTCACAGTCTCCACTATCTGATGGTTGGTGTTGCCCAAGAATTTTTGACAGCGAAAGCAGCGGCAGCTCGTTCAGCTGTTTGTCGTCCATCATGCGAAGGTAGCACGTCTTCTCATGTTCGATGATTGCCTCTTTCACATGATCGAGAACTTTCTCGAGGCTCTTGAACGACCCGCGTAGCAGCAGAAACATCAGCGTCACCGGATGATAGACTGGGAAAGCGCTGGGCGAGAGTGCGCTAGAATTCACCACGGAAGGTTGCTGCATGCCAATCGCCTGCGAGAGTCGAAACGGCAAGCCGCCGTACGTCCCTGCAGCGGTGCTCGCGCTGCTCAGGTCATGGAGGTTAATGCTTGCGATGCTCGAGCCTAATGCCAGCAGCGCATGCGGATAGCTGTTCAGCGAGGAGATCTTCTGAGGCTTGACGCTGAAGCGACTTGACGACCACGCGATGTACCACTTGTTAATCGGTGCTGACGCATCAAAGTTGATCATACCGATAGTCGTCGTCGACAAGAAGAGCAGCTCGCAATCTCGCTCTGCTGTGACCGGCGGTGTCCACTCCAAAGAGACAATCGCACCAAGCTTCTTCTGCTCGATGGTCACGATGCCCTCGCAACAGCTTTCAAATGCCGGCAGGATGCAGATTTGGGCATCCAGCACAGTATTTGGCCCTGCTTGTTTTCCATCATCCTTCTCGAAAAGCATCGCGACGCGGCCGCATGCGCTAAGCGATAACTGCTTGAATTCGAAGCGCTCTTCAACAAAGTTGAAGTTCATGTTGTCTTTTGGCTTTTCGGACGCTGTCGATTTCTTAATCAGCTCCGCGACATTTGTGCTCTGGATGCTCTTGACCTCAAGCAGGTCGTCCAAATCCGTGAACGTCCACAGATCAAAGATGAATCGCGCATCAATCGTCGCAAACACGACCTCAAACGGTTGAAGCGATGGGACGCTAGAGATCCCAGCGAGCTTCTTGCCGTGCGGCATTGACACGTTGGTTCTTCGGAAGAGCTTCATGGACACGGGTGACACTGAAGGAGAAGGCGAGTTCGTCAAGCCGAGTTCGTCGTCATCTTCGTTGTCATCACCGCTCACGACTGTTGATGGCGGCGGCTCAAACTCGAACACCCAGACCATAATCTCTGTGCCACTGCGCGTCAAGGCAACCACAACGCAAAAGTCTTTTGATGGGCGTGACGACGAAGATTGTAGCACTTTTCCAAAAATCGACGACGGCGCCGACCACTCCAGCTTCTGGGATTCCGGAACGCGCAGTACCACCAAGTCGTTCAGCTCCACTTGGTCTTCCACATTTTCCGTGTCGACAAAGCAAATTGTCGCATTCGTTGCCATCGTCGCACCGGAAATCGACCCACTTCGGAATGAGCCACTCTTCATGCTGCCGCCTCCCAAGAACGGCAGCGGAGGTGTTGAGGCAGGTGCAGTTATGGCAGCTGGTGTTAATGCGCTCTGATTGTCGTTTGCAGCCGTTGCTGCGTGCAGCTTCCCATCTGCAAAGAAGAAAAGCACGCTCTGCTCCTCAAAGCAAACCGCATGCGTTGCTGCGCTCATGGCTGCGATTGGCTGGGGTCTGCAGATCACTTGCAGCTTTTGAAGTGATGCACTCGGGCTGAAGATGTCCAGTCGGTTGCCAATATTCGAGACTGCGACTTTCAGCGGCGGAAGCCCGGGCCCAGCACCGCTCTGCGTTCCTCCAAATGAAGAAGAGCGAGCCTTGGAAATCGCGAGCGAAACCGCTTTTCCATCTCGCTGCTGGGCGCCAAAGACACAATCACACAAGTCGCCAATTTCGCAACTTTGCACCGAATAGCAGACCGAGCCTCGGTTCCCTCGCCCACCACCAAGCGAAGAGCTATCCGCCTGCAGCTTTAGCCGCGCCACTTTCAAGTACGTGTCGACGCGCTGCGGCTGGAACACGATCTCAATCACAAACGTCGGACTGCCATTCTCTCGGTCTACGCGCGATGCATGAGTCGTCACACAGAACCGATACCATTAGAAACCATCTACGTGAGACCTGGAAACAAAGTATGAGCGCACCTTTGTAATCAGACGAGCAGATGCTGATGATGTTGGCGTCGACGAGTTGCGCACGAAGCCCGCTGAAGATGAGCAGCAGCGATACGCGCGGGGTCACGCCCTGCGTTCGCCAGTCACACACAAAGCACACATTAGTACGCTGCGGAACCTAGCTGGTATGCGCCAGTAACAGCAACAAAACCGCATACCGAGAACGGGATAAACTCAGTTCGGAAGAGACACAAGTCGCCGTTGTCGTGGACGCCGTAGAGCAGGTACACCGCAAAGGTCTTGCTCAGTGTTGCATTCCCGCAGATAAACGTCTCGCCCGCGTGCGTGTCGGCTGTCGCGCCGCTTTTGTCGCCAAGCAGCTTGCCATTCATCTTGGCGATGCCGTCCATGCGCTGGCTGTAGAGCTCGCTGCGTCGCGCGTCTTCCAAGCTGCTGTGGCCGTAGTGGAACATCGAAAGTGCTGAGAGCACATTTGCTTCATCCAGTATCGCGTCGCCGATCGCAGTGAGCGTACTCGGGATCGACCGTGCCCAGTGGTGGCTCACGAGCCCAAACACCCGGATCGTTGCATTCGCGTCTCGGTCTGCGTCAAAGAAGAACCGCTCCGAGTCAGGTTGCAGCAGGTAGTCTTGACCACTAAAGATCTTCCAGAGCACGAACGACCGCGCAGTAGACGCCACATTCTCCCTCCAGATCGACACGTTCCCGGCCTTGTCGAGCGTGAACAGCATCTCGCAATGTGCTGCTGCCGTAGTTGTCATCGACTGCTGCGTCGTCTGGCTCCGCGTCTTGAACATGTGCGCGTCCTTGGACCACTGCAGCCGCTGGAGCGCTCTCTGGTGTGCCAAGTACAGGCAAATCGGCATGCCGTCGTGGTCGAGATCGTTCAGATGCCATACTTTGACGATGCGGTCGTGCTTGCCCGCCGTCGCGAGGAAGCGCCCGCCGCTGCTCGTCGCCGCGTCGAAGTGGCTCACACTTTGGTCCGGACCACAACGCAGCGAGAAGCTCCGCTGGAGATACACCTGCACAGCATCGTCGATGACCTTCCAGATCGTGATCTTCTCGCCCGCGCCGATGAGCAGTAGGTCTTCCGCACCGCTCTCCACCCACTCGAGGCGATCCATGAGCCGGTCTTCGCTCTTCCAGCGCACGCTCTCGCGCCACGTCGTGAGCTGCAGGTTTAGATGCACTTTCGCATAGTCGTTGCTCACGTCACCAGCGTGTGCGGATGAACCACCGATTGAACTGAGTCCAAACGCGTCAACTGCGCTGGATCCTGCCATAACGCCAACATCAGAGTTGACGCGGTTGCTCGAGCCTGACGACGACGCGGTCCCTGCACCGCAGGGCATGAGCAGCACACCGCGGCCTTCATCAACACATAGCGCGATCGCTCCGCGCGCCGCCTTGCGCGTGGTGTTGAAGCGGATGCATCGGATCGCGTCGTCGCCCGTCCAGATCTGCCAGAGGTCGAACTGCGACGGGCGCTTGGCCTCGCTGCGCGGGTTCTGCGGCGTCGCGGCCTCCTGGTTCTCCACGAGTACGACCACAAGCGCGCCCGTCGCGTACATGAAGTAGCGGCTGCCGCCAAAGAGCGCGGCGCACACGCGCAGCTCATCGTAAGCACCGTCATGCACGTCCGGCGCCGCGACGGCCGCGATCGCTTCTTCGAGGCGGAAGACCATCGCTCTGTGTGGTAAAACAGCTGCTTTCTGAGCGAGTTGCACTGAACAAGTAGTGTGGACCACTTGCAACGTAACGCAATTAGCGTTGTCCACATATATTATAGTGCCTCTTATAATAGGCATATATTGTATGCAGATATTTTTGCAGGATATTATCTATTTACAAGACTAGTATCAGTTTCGAAAGAGTACATATTCAAAGTAAAATTTTAGCTTGTTCTCTGCGTGGTCCACACTATTGTCTCAAATTGAAAGGTCACGTGAAAAGACGCACCAATAATGCACAGATCCGCCCGATCCATCGCATGCGCATTCTCTCTGCTACTGCATCACCTGAACCAGGATGCCGCCCAAGAAACCCGTCGCTGGCGCCACGTCGCCGCTCAAGAAGAAGCTTAAGGACCCCAGTAAGGCGCTGGGTGGCGATGGCGTCGACAAGGACCACGCGCGCGCAGACGGTGGCGCCTCGGGCGCGGGCCAGGACAACGACGAGATGGACGCCTACCACGAGCCCGTGCGTCTTATGTACTTGATGTGGGTTTATTGTATGCGTATATGTGTATCTAAACACTGCTCTGACTATCTATGCAGGTGAAGAAGGTGGTTGTGCCGGATAACCAGCTCAAGCTCTCGGAAGCCGAACTCAAGGAGGAGTTCTCGCGCGTGCTCACGGCGAACGACCCGAACGTACCCAACAACATCACCAAGTATAACTACAAAGAGCGCACGTACAAAGTGGATCCACCGGGTCCCGGCGACCACTTGTACGTGCACCTGTGCGCAGATGGGAGCATGATCCATAAGGAGTCGGAAGACGCCAAGACACAGGCAGCGTTCGACCAGAAACGCGCCGAAGAGGAGAAAGAGGCGCGCGAGATCGCGATCAAGCAAGCGAAGGAGGAGGCTGAGGCCAAGGGAGAGAAGATCGATGAGGCATCGCTGCAGTTCGAGTCTGGAAAGAACCAGTTCAACTACAGCGAGCGCGCGGCGCAGACGTACACGAACCCGCTCCGGCAGCGATCCGTCGAGACCGAGCCCCCTCCGGTCGTGAGCTTCATGGCGACGGTCACGCAGTGGGAGATCTACGACACATTCATGGACGCGTACGAGCAGCACCAGCGCGAGCAGATCCAGCTACAGAAGGTTGCGCAGAAGAAGGAGAAGGACGAGAAGGACGGTGGGGAGATCATGGTTGCAGCAGTGTCCACGACCAGCAGCAGCAGCGGTGGTGGTGGCGGTAGTGCAGGAGGCAATGGTGGCAGCAAGGGCAAAGGTGACGACATGGTCCACTCGGCGGCGATGGGCAAGACGCTGCGCATCATCGAGCGCATGGTGAACCAGAACGCGGACGACGAGATCTTCCACGACTTCAAGTACTGGGAGGACGCGAGTGACCAGTTCCGCGAGGGCGAGGGTTCGTTGCTGCCACTCTGGCGCTTCTCAAGCGAGCGCGCCAAGAAGAAACAGGTGACGGCCGTGTGCTGGAACCCGCGCTTCTCGGATCTCTTTGCGATTGGCTACGGCTCGTACGACTTTCTCAAGCAGGGCACGGGTGTTGTGTGCTGCTTCTCGCTCAAGAACTCGTCCCACCCGGAGTTCACATTTACGACAGAGTCCGGCGTCATGTGTCTCGACTTTCACCCTCAGCACGCGGCGCTGCTCGCCGTCGGGTGCTATGACGGCACAGTCATCGTCTACGACGTGCGCAACAAGGCGAACCGGCCGATCTACACGTCGACGATCAAGACGGGCAAGCACACGGACCCGGTGTGGCAAGTCAACTGGCAGGAGGAGGACCTGGCCAAGGAGCTCAACTTCTACTCGATCTCGTCCGACGGCCGCGTCGCCAACTGGATCATGAGCAAGAACGAGCTCAAGATGGAGCCCGTGATGCAGCTCAAGATCGTGTCGACGGCCAAGGACGACCCAGAGGAGTCGTCGCTCTCGGGACTCGCCGGTGGCTGCTGCTTTGACTTCAATCGCTTCAGCGAGCACCTCTTCGTTGTAGGCACGGAGGAAGGTAAACTGCACAAGTGCTCCAAAGCGTACTCGGGTCAGTACCTGGAGACGTACGTGGGGCACCACATGGCGGTTTACAGCGTACGTTGGAACCCATTCCACGAGCGTGCGTTCCTCTCGTGTAGCGCTGACTGGACCGTCAAGCTCTGGGACCACAACCTGCCGGACCCGATCATGTCCTTCGATCTGGGCAACGCCGTTGGAGACGTGGCCTGGGCGCCGTACTCGTCTACGGTCTTTGCGGCCGTCACGAGCGACGGCAAGGTGCACGTGTTCGACCTCGCCGAGAACAAGAACGAGCCGCTCTGCGAGCAGAAGGTTGTCAAGCGCGCCAAGCTCACGCACGTGGCATTCAACCTGCAGGACCCGATCGTGCTCGTGGGCGACGACCGCGGTGGCGTCAACTCGCTCAAGCTCTCGCCCAACCTACGCAAAATCACGACTGGCGAGGACGACGGCACGGTTCCGGACCTGCGCAACGTCAAGGCGCGCTTCAAGAAGGAGTTCGAGAAGATCGACAAGCTTCTGAGCTCCAACGACAACAAGGTCGAGCGGTAAGGCTGTTTCAGCAAGCCACTGAGAGTAACAGTGTGTTCATATCATATCTTATGTATCTCTTTGGGGCTTGTGTGAACCTTAACTGGGCTCTTGCATAACTTATCTGGCTAACTTTCTCTCTCTTCTCGTCTAAAAGGTGTTGGCGTTCTCGCGCGCGAGGATGGCTTCGCACAGCGCGGCCTCGCTCGTCTTGGCGAGCGCCAGGTGCTCCTGCGCCACGTCGAGCGCCGACTTGCCGTTGTTGTTCTTGGCCTGGACGTTGAAGCCGAACTGAAGCAGCCACTGGCACGCGCGGTACTGGCCGTTCGCCGCGGCCTTGTGCAGCAGCGAGTCGCCCTTGCGGTCAAGCGCGTCGAGGCTGACGCCCGCGTTGAGCAGGTAGTCGAGGATGTGCACGTGACCCTCGCGCGCGGCCCAGTGTGCGGGCGTCCAGCCCATGTACCCAGGCGAGTCCGGGCTTACGCTGCGCTTGGTGAGCGTCTCGCACACGCGCCGGAAGTTGAACAGATCTCCGTCTTTTGCAAAGTCGATGAGCTCATCGATCGTCTCGAGGTCGCTCGCTGAGTGGTAGTGGCGCACATCGTGATGGTGGTGGTGGACATGATGTGGACCATTCTGGTGAGGACCCTTCTGAGAGTGATGGTGCTCGTCTCCACCGAGCGAGATCTCGATGAGCTCGCTCTTGAGCACTTGGCCTCCGTCTTCGTCCTCGCTCTCGTAGCTCTGCGTCTTCTCCTCTTCTTCCTCGAGGCCGCCGTCAAAGTCGTCGAGCTCCATCTCTTGCTGGTTGCGCTTGGGCTCGGCTCGACAGCTTCCAGTGCCTTCGAGTCGTGCGGGCGCTTCCTGAGTACGAGCTCCGTTCCGGGGCGTCTGCAGCTCAAGGTCCTTGGCCGCAGAGGCGGCGGAAGCCTTGGGCGTGATGCTCGCCATGAAGCTCAGCGCCTTCTGCAGAACCATCGCGTGCTGTGTCTCACTCACTCGCTCGTGGGTGTGCTTCTCTCTATTGTGGGACTGAGCTCTGTGGTCCCAAAGGAAAACTGAAGAGCTCTTCTCGTCCGAGCCACACACACAAGCAGCGAGTAGCCATGCGCGCCTCGGGTCTTTGAGCGAGCGAGCTCCTCCAAAATTAACAACCCAGGCGGCGTCTGAGAAAGATTTGAAGCCTATTCTTAATGGTTCAAGCTCTCTCTCTCACTGGCCGCTCATTCTGTCTGAGCAACGTACAACCCTGGACCAGAAACTTGAGCTGAGCCATTTCGCTCAGCGTAATCTCTCCAATACGAGCTGCTGACTCTCTCATTATGGGAATTTGTTCTAATTCCTTAGTTCCAAGCTCTTTATGACGGACGATTACTGCTGGTGTACACACCAAAGTCCTCCTGCACGATCTCCTTCAGGCTCGCGTACGAGACGGACACGAGGCCCTCAAGCTCTCGATCTTCTCTGGCAGGAGCATCTTCCTCACCACCACCAGCAGCCGCCTCCTCATTAGGTCTACTGACAGCAAACTCGGAGCTTCTAAGGCACGCCGAGCGAATGAATGCGCTCTTGGCGTCCATCTTGAGCCGCTCGCGCAGGATCTTTCCCACGTGCTTGCTGCTCGGGCGCGACGTGCAGAGCCCGAGCTGCTGCAGACAGAGCACGAAGGCGTCAACGTTAGTCACTTCGAGGCAGCTGCCGAACCAGCGCACCTCTACGGGCAGCATCTGCTTAGGATCCAGGAAGTTCACGTTGAGCGCGAGCTCAGGCCACTCGTCCACCTGTTTCCCAGTGTTTGAGCCATTGTTGCCACAACCAACGCTGCCATCGTTCAGCACACAGCGCATGAGGTCGCGTTCGTTCTCGTTCGCCAGTAATGCGATCGCGAGCGGCAGTGGGAGCTGCGAGCACCGAGAGAACTTGCAACCCACTCTCCGACTGAGCTTACTGGTCTTTGGTGGTCCTCGCTTTGGCTTCGATGACGTAGATGGAGCCATACAAGATGGCTCAATGTGCGCCACGGACCGGATCTTTGTGTCCGGTTGGTGCGGCAGTGCGAAGAGGACCTCGCTCTCGCTCGCGTAGACAAAGCCCACGACGTCCGTGGCCGCAAACACACCACCTCGTGAGTCTTGTAGCGTCACGTGTGAAATGACACGATTGCCATTGCCACTAGATGATGAAGACGAGGTAAAGGTTTCGTTGAACCTTCGGACGACCTCGCGGCACAGAAAGCCCACTTTCTCGCGCGGGTTGATCGGCACGCGTACGCGGTGCTCACCGACCTGCACGAGCACGCGGATCACGGCTGGTAGAGTAGCCAAGAGCGACTCGTCCAGTCCGAACTCGGCCTCATGAGTGTGAAGCTCTTCTTCTTCTTCTTGCTGTCGCTGGTGTTGTGAGGCTAGTGGCGAGTAATTTTCTTCATCGTCCTTCTCACCTTCATATTCTCCATCATCATCAGCTTCTTCGTCGGCCTCTGTCTCCTCAACCTCTTGATCATCGTGGTCGTCGTTGTCGTTCTGGTCACCAGATTCCTCACAAATGCTGTCAACTCGATGAGACCGATCGCTCGTATCCAGCGGGTCATCACCATCAGCAGCACCACCATTTTTTTCAACCTGCCCATTCGGACCTTCGTCTTCACTGCGCGTACTGGACTCGTGAGACCGTCGTCGCTCGTCCTCGTGATCGCCTAAGTGAATCACATCCATCGATTCCGTGGGCTCCATCGTCACCGACCTGCTGGAAGACGATGCCGAGCCAGTCCTCCTACCAACCGTCTCCATGTCAGTGTCCACATTGCGCAGCTCGTGAGCCTTCGTCTTGTACTCCAAATCGCTGTCTATCAGCTCAATAGTCTTCGGTTTCGCTGACGACGAAGGTGACAATGCGTCGAGCCCAAACATTTTCTTGCAGGCGCTGTAGCCTGGAAGCACGAGCCGCGCCGCTGATTCCTTTGAGTGCGTCGCGAGCCCCACGACCTCGGACTCGAGTTGTTGCTGCGTGTTCTTCACAAACTTGGTGATCACGCTCGCGGCTGCAACCATCTTACGGTTGGCGTTCACGAGATCTTCGGGGACGCCAAAGCGCGAGCCACTGCCATGGGAGCCCTTGCGCTTGTTCGGGAGTGTAACTGGCTCATCATCGAGAACTAGGCTCATGAGATGGCCACTCTTCGTAGCTCTTCGCTCAGCCTTGCTGTCACAGCGTTCACCACCATTTTCTAGTCCATCATGGACACCCAGAGCACCATTGGAGCCATGCGAGCTTGTTGTCAATGGCTCTGTGGCTTCAAGCTGAGCACTTGGAGTTTTGTTGTGATGCCGCGGTGTCGTGTGCCGTCGAAACAGGCGCTGAATGACCTGAGCAGCGCTCTGGCGCTCATGCTCCAGTCGTATCCGCCTGCACTGCGTCTTGGTCAGCGTCTTCTGTGATTGTGAAGCATCAGAGCTGCTCTCAGTCTCAGTTGATGCCGATGTTCCCATTAAACTGGCTGCTGCCACGGCCCCACGATGGAAGAAGCGAACGAGCTGCGAGTTGAAGAGCGAGCGGAAGTCGAGAGAGCTCTGCAGCGCGAGGTGGCCCAGCTGGTTGTCGCCCACGATGCTCACCTGCCTAAAGAGGTTCTTGAGCCTCGCAGCTGTTGTAGCTGATGCCTGGGCCTCCAGCAGCGTGAACTCGATCGCTCGGATTTCTAATACTGCGAGAAAGAGCGTCTTTGTGACGATAACCGCGCTCTGGAGCGGACGGTGAGCTTCTGAGAGGGTTTTTCTGATAAACTGGAAGGCCGGGTGGTCCACTTGGAACCGGATGCGATCCACTGAGGCGTGGAGACTCAGCTGCGGGTGGCAGTTGGCGCAGATCTGCGCGCCGTCCGAGAAACTCGAGCGCACACTGATCGCCTCCGCCACAAAGAACGACGCCAATGAGCTCAACTGGGGGCTCTTAGCGGTACATTCGAGGTGGGCGAGCTCCACAAACACGCGCTCGGGCCAGCGTGGCCGCCTCGACGACGATGAAGCTATTGAACCACTGTCGGACCTGGTACTCTCAGAGTTGGTCCTAGAGCTCGAGGCGTCCTTGGTCTTCGATTTCTTGTGGACGCAGCCGCAGCCCTGGAGCGTGCACTCGAGCATCTGGAACGCGAGCGGCAGCATGGGCACGAAGATTGCGTCGCCCACAAACTCCTTCGCCTCGGTCGTCACACTCAGTTCTCTCATCTGCACGCAGAACTTGCGCTCGACGAGGCTCTTTCCACTGTTATAAGACGACGATCGCATGAGCTGCTGGACGTTGTGGAACGCGTGGCTGTCGACGTTGAGCTCAATCTCGTCCAGCGCAAACACGATGCGCAGTCGGGGTATCGTCGTGCTGTCCAGGATTCCGCCTTTTTCGCCATTACCAGGAAGAGACCCAGGATCCGCGGCTCCATGGTCAAATCTCTCGCTCTGACTGGAGGTCTGGGCATCGCTGAGGCTACGGGCAGTCGTTGGCGACAGTGGTGGCCCACACACGTGGGTCTCGATGCTCTCGAGCCGGATCTGCTGCAGGCACGTGCCGCACTTGATGAACGCCGACTGTTCCTTCTCATTATGCGCGTGGTAAGCCTCGTTGATAACCAGCGCCAGGTCGCCCTCAATGTTGCACATGAGCTTCTGCAGGTGCCACTTGACAAAAACGCTCTCGCGTAGCTGCTTGAGCTGCATCACGTCCCTGTTCGGTTTGAGGAACAGCACGAGGACGTCCTGGAAGAGCACTTTCACTTCGTGGACTGTGATCTGGAGCTCGCGGACGTTGTCGTGCTGCACGATCAGGTTCACGGCAGCATGCTGCGCTGTTAGTGCGAGGTGCTGCTTGCCCAGTCGTTCCGAGGTGAACCGGAGCTTCGCGTCCGCCGTGAAGCGGAACGTGAGCTGGAGCGCAAAGCTGGCTTCACTGTCCACTTGCTCGTCGTCGCTCTTGGTCTTCATGACTTGGCCTCGCTGGATCTGGTGGTGGTGCAGCAGCATGGACGGTGAGCTAGGTAGCCCGGCGCCAGCCTCCTGAGCACTTCGCTCCTGCGCGGCGGCCTCGCGGATCCAGCCGCTGACGGTCGCGTAGACCTCGTAGATCTGTAGCAGCTGCGCGATGTCGTAGTCAAAGGGCAGCGTGTGCAAATTCACGTCGATGACCTGGGAGAGCGTCTCCCAGGACTGGGACTTTGACTGGCGGTGACCAAAGAGCGTCATGCGCAGCGTGACCTCGTGGTCGTGCAATAGCTGGAGCGGCGGTGCCGATGACGACGCTGTGTCGCCACTGCTGGACTTAGAGGCTGTGAGCAACACGCTGCAGCTGAACGAGACGAATTTGAAGCGTGTCTTGAGGAGACCGTCGGGCGACCGGTCCACGCAAGTCGTAAGGTCGCGCATGTCCTGCCACATGGCGTTCGTCGTACGCGAGTGAAAGCCCGTGAGCTCCACGCGAATGCGTGAGACGCCTTTCACGAACACCTTGATGTACACATTGTCCACCAGGAGCTCCAGTCGCTCGCTGATGACCGTCGAGAACGCGTACCAGGACGCGATCGAGCCGAGCGGGTCTGGCTCCATGATCGCAGCCTGCACGCGCGCCTCGGCGGCCTTGAGAAAGGCCTCGTCGCAGTCGGCGGCGCTCTTGACGTCCAGGAACAGGTCCACGACGCGTAGACTGAGCGGCTCCTGCATGAACTTATCGGCCGCGCTCCAGGACGGCACCTTGATCACGAGCTCGCTGCAGTACGCACGCGTCACGAGCAGCGGCTTGGGGATCTGCAGCGTCGCCGCCACCTTGTGCAGCTTGAGCTCTACGACAAGTCACGCAGAGTAGAGGGAGGGAGCGCGTTAGGTAGGGCTGTGAGGTGTGATACTAAAGGCTGGACGTACTGACCGATTTTGTGGAGCGTGAGCGTGTTGCGGCTGAAGCCCTTGGCACCAAAGTCGCGTGGGAGCATGTCGTCTCGAAAGTTCTCGACCCAGTACCTGAGCTGCTTCTTCAGGATCTCCTTCATCATGCTCACCTGTTGCTGCTGGCCAGCGCCATTCGCTCCAGTGGACGACGCCATGGCGATCGATCGCAAGTGCTCACCACACACGCTCGCTCGCTCGGACGTCGTGCACGCAACGCAATGGCATGCAACTTGCGGGCGGTTTCTAGCGACATGGTGTGATCGATCGACCGCGCGGGTCTATTATTTATACAAGCCAATCAAACTGCAAAGTGCAGAAGATGGCTACACACTCGCAATATGCGCTGGCGCGCCAGTGTGGTGCTGCAAGCGCGCTGTGTCTTCGATGAGCGGCGCCAGCAGACAGCAGACATGCTTGCAGCCCGCCGCATGCTGTATCTTCAGCCAGCAAGCGTCACTTTTCCTCCCATGCGTCCATCATCTCGCAAACTCTCTGCCATGTGGTCATTCATCCAATCATACAGGTTATCTATCAAACAACGCAAAAAGTATAGCATATGGGAGGTATTTCCAGAACTCTATTACTGCACTGCCAGTGTAATCACTTTATCTTTTTCCCAACAAAACGAGCTTTCTCACTCTCGGTAACCGATTAAACGATTTATGCAAATTAATAGACTCGCCTTTGACAGCTGCTTTCGGAATAATGGCCAAGCGAGCGTGAAAAGCTCAAAGCCAAAGAGCAATGCTGCTGGGCACCAGTCGCACCCAGCCATTAGACACAGACATACATATACACACAGCCGTACAGCCATGAGATCAGCAGTAGTCATGCCGACCCAGCTGGAGGCCACGCGCGAGGTGTCGGACGAGCGCGTGGTGATGGCGCTCGTCGACGTGCTCTTCCTGCTCGTCGGCGCCTTCTACGGCGCGCGCGTGCTGGCACCGCTGCCCAAGACATACCTCTCGGAGATCGCGTTCCCATTCGATGTACGTGCGTGTCGTCGATGCAACGACTGTCGTTATGCTTGTGCGCTTCATCGATATTGACGCGTGTTGTTACGTGTGTGCGTTGTACTTGCCTCATGGTGCATGCAGTTCTGCGTCAAGCTCGTGGCGTGCGCGACGCTCTTCCTGACGCATGCGCTCCAGTGGCTCTCCGACGAATCGGAGCGCACTTGGGAAGCCGGCAGCACGGGCATGAACGTCAACTCGCGCATTGAGGCCGACGAGCTCTTCACGATGGCCGAGGTGCTCGTGTGGGTACGTTCGTTGCTGTCAAGTGTCTTGATATGGCTGACAGCGTCACGTCTTGGATGTCAACTGACTTAATTGGCTCTGTATCCTTCATAAATATGCAGGGCATGGCGTCGACGATCCTCTGGATGGAGTACCGCCGCAGCATGACGCCGTCCGCGTTTCTGCGCACGTTCTGGCTTGTCAAGTGGATCGGCGCGGTCTTTGCGCTCGTGGTCTTCCAGTTGTTCACCTCGCAGCATTCCTCAAACAGCCTCAAGAGCATAGAGCTCACGTTCGCAGTCGCCATCGGTGTCCTCCGCTTCATTGTGACAACCGTGCTCGCGCTCTTCTGCTGCATACCACCGACGCCCATCACTGTCGACATGGTCATGTTCCCGCAGGACTCGCTCTCGCCCACGGCGCTGCTCTACTCGCAGAACGCACAGCGGCGCTTCAGCAACCTCTCCAACTACGGCTCGTTCCGGGACTACGACTGGGTACGTGTTGCAATCGCTAATTTGTGGATTCTCACAACCTATGCATGCCGAGGTCTAAGTTTGTGTATTCTTGCTCTAGCATCTCAAGGCAGCGCTGCAACCAAACAGCAAAGCCCGAGCCACCGAGCAGAACAATGGCGGAGGTGAGCTGGACCTGGAGAAGTCACGCACGTCTACACGTAGCAGCGTGGCACCGGCGATCACTGTGACGATCCCGTCGTCCACGACGTCCATCTGGGGCAAGACCCACTTCGTCTCGTACAAGATCGTTGTGCAGACCGAGGACGACGTGTGGACCGTGCGCCGTCAGTACGCGGATTTTGTCGCGCTCCACGAGGAGCTGCCCGAGGAGATTCGCGAGTATTGCTCGCTGCCGGTAGATCAGGACGCCGTGGGCTCGGCCGCGAGCTGCCGCAAGTTTTTGTCCTGGAAAGCCCGATCGCGCTCGATGAAGTCCAAGCTCGAGAGCTACCTGCGGCTCGTACTGAGCCACCCGGCGCTTGAGCCCAACTCGTCCCAGGGGCTCTGCGATTTCCTCGAAATGGTGCGTATTGCTTGCACTGCCATGAGCTTTCCACACCATTATTTATTGCTGGGCTAACTATGTGCTCTCACACTCCGTCCTGTGTCTTGTGTTGTAGGAATACGTGGAGGACGCCTTGATGCGGTCGTACCATTCGGCGCCGAGGATCTAGAGATGTGTGAACTACATGTGTGAAGCGTACATTTAATATCTGGGACTGAACTAGTGAAGAACCCCGCGTGTGTACGTACAACCAGCGCAGCTCGTGATGGAGATGGATTGACTCAGTTCTAATAGAGAGGAACAACACGTTCGACAATTCAAGCACACTGGACACACTGGATAGGTTCGAGAGCTCGTAAGGGCTCTTCAAAGTTTACGACCGATTGGAGATCGATGGGTACGCGATCTCGCACGAGTTGACAGTTTTCGCGAACCGCAGGGAGTTGAGCGTCTCGTCGCGGTGCTGCTTGAGCGGCGAGAGGTTGCAGATCATGAGCGTCTTGCTGTCGCCGCCCAGCGACGGGCTCAAAAAGTGCGTCAGCTTCGAGTCTCGGAACGGAACGTGGGCAGACTGATGCAGACAGTAGAAAGTGGTGGAAATTGTTAAGAAAGTCAGAAACTGGTTCTCATGGTGTGGAAACAAGTACATAAGCACCACGCACCTTCTTGGCGAGCGCGCAGATGACGTTGCCTAGTGACGAAAGGCTTTTGTTGATTGCCTGCGCTTCCTTGAGTAGCTCGCGGTCGTTGCCGCTTCCCGACGATTTCAGCCGCTCCGAGCCCTGGTTCACACATCATTCATACACAAGACAGTCAGTTTCACTCACAAATTTAACGAACTCTCTATTCGAGCAACGTACCGCAAGGTCCACGAGGTGGACGACGCCAAGGCGGCGGTCCCCAGTCAGCGAGTTGACGCCGTTCATTCTTCACACAAGCACCATACAAAACAATGGCCACGTCAGTGTCATGTCAGCCACGCTAGTACCCAGCAAGTGTTGAAATAGGGGACTCGTACCGGAATGTGATCACGCAGTGGCTTCGAGACGAGCGGTCGTTCATGCTCGTCGCCTTGGTCGAGCGCTTCGCCATGGCCTTGCACAACAGCTGCCACGCATCGAGCTCGTTGACCACTGTGTGGACGCACGAGTTCGCGATCGCCGGCTTGCCGTCCGCGTCGAGGCGTAAGTCGACCTTTTCCAGAGTCTGCAACACCAACATACAGCAATGTCCAGGGTGTGAGTGAGTAAAAGAGCATGGACGACAAGATTGCATGGGTTGATTGTCTTACTCACCCCGGACGGCGCCAAGAGATCCCGCAGCGTCTCATTGTAAATCTCGATCATCTCGAGGCTGACGGAAAAGTCCCAGCCACTTGACTTCAAGTCCGCGATTGTCGCGTAAATGTGCGCAATCGCCCGACCGACGATCCCCATGTGCGACGACGGCTGCATCGTCTCGTACCCGACGCTGTCCTCTCGGCCCTGCATCGTAAACGTCTTCCCAGACCTACAGATTACACATTAAACAGTGATTAGCCCCGTACTCAAAATGCACGATGACCAGAACAGAAAAGACTGTACCCTGTCTGTCCATAGGCGAAGATGCAGACGTTGTAGCCGTCGAGCGCCGACTGAACGAGCGCCGAGACCTCGAGGAAGACCTCTTCCTGGCTGCACGTGCTGTCAAAGACCAAGTCAAAGTCAAAGTTGTACTTCTTCACGGCGTCGCGACCACCGTTCTGCCCGTAGCTCACGTGCGACTTGGAGCTGGCCGCAAGCTCAATTTGTCTCCGTTCGCCAGCATAGTCTGGAAAAGTGAAGATCTGAGTGACAAGACGGTGAAAAATGAGACGTTAGACATCACTCTGAGGTTCAAACGGACTCACAGTCGGCCATTTTGAGGCAATGGTTAGACAAGGTAGGCGCCAACGTACCTCTTCGTTGCCGGAAGCGCTGAGCTCGTGGCGAAGCACGGGACGAACGCGACAGAACACGCGGATGTTGCCCTTCAGCTCCATCACCTGCATCACAAACCACAGCAACAACGGACAAGATTCATGTTAGCACCAGCAAGCTCTGCTCTCTGAGCAGTAACAATAATAGGCACCTTGTTGTGTAGACTTCTCCGGACAATCTCTGCCTGGAAGAGTCGTTTCTCCATGTCAATCGACTTCTCGTGGAATTTGTGCTCGGCATCGCGCAGCTCGTCGTCCTTCGCCTGCAAATCCTGTTCCAATGCTCCAATGCGCGACACTTTGCTGCTCAGTTCCTGCTTCGTGGCTGACAACTCGGACTCGACGCGCACAAAGAGCTTCTCGCGCTCACTCATCGAGTCGATGGTGCTGCGCATCTGCTGCAACTCACTTTCTAGGCGCGTAATGTACTCCTGGGACTCTTGCGCAGTCGTGCGCTGCACTTCAACGACCGACACCAGCTTCTTCTCACTCTCAGAGGCTACTCGCAGCGAGCTCTTGAGCACCGCGTTCTCCCTGCGGAGCTGCTCGCACTCAGCCGCAAGCTCCGCCGCTTTCTTCTCATCATAAGACGCAGAGCTCAGCAGCTCCTTCTTCTCCTGCGTCCACTGGGCATGCAACTTCCCCAGTTGCTCTTCAGCTTGCTGTAGTCCCGTTGAGAGCGCCTGGCGCTGCGTCTCGGAGGACTCATACAAGTGCTGGATGTCGTCGTATTTGTACTTCGTGGTCGAGAGCTCGTCTTCCAGGATGTCCTTGTCGCTCGTGAGCTCCTCGCACTTGGCGTTCATCGCAGCGATCTGGTTCTTTAGCGCACTGGCCTCTCGAGACTTTACATCCACAGTTTGCTGCAGCTCACGAAGTTCATCGGCTTGTGGTGGAGTGATAGCAGCAAGTGCCTTAGTCATCTGCTGCTGCTGGTGGTCGCAGTCGCCAGCCTGGCACGCCGCGTGCGAGAGCTTGATCACGTTCATGGCGCGCACCGACTCGTCGCGCTCGTCGTGCAGGGTCTTGATGATCGAGTCGCGCTCGCCCAGTTGCTGCACGAGCGCCCCCACTTCGCGATACAGCGACTGGATCTGCTTCTCCTGGCTTGTCTCACCTGGCATGATCACAATCTACACAGTCGTGGAAGAATGAGATGAGTTCACTCCATCATTGCAGTTTGATAGCTTGACGACATCCACACAAACACACCTCGTTCTGGCTCATGGTGCGGATGATCTGCTCCTGGGTGCGCACCTTGGAGCGCAGCACGTCGATCTCCGCGTTCCTGTCCGCACGCTGCGTCTCGAGGCGCATCACGCGCCGAGCGAGCGCGACCGCAAAGCCGTACGTGTCGATGTAGCGCTGTTAATGATATGTAAGATATATAACGACACTGGTGAGCTAAGCCCAGTATGACGATCAGGCATAGCATTAACAAGCCATACCTTCTTGTAGAGATACGCGCGGTCCTTGTCGGACTTGGCCCGCAACGCGCGCTCTTCCTCTTCTAAGTCGCGGCTGAGGAACTCATTCGACATGGCGGGGGAGAACGGCTCGCTGCCCACGAACGAACCACTGAAGCTCGAGCCCTCCTTCCAGCTCTTGCTCTTGCCATCCGACCCATTGCTCTGCTGCTGCTGCTTGTTCTTCTTCAGGCACAGAACGAGCATCGTGAGCATTAGCATCATCACCAGAAAGACAGTTACACCAGTAAAGTGAGATGCCAGCATTGAGGCCACAATTGAAAGGTATAATGGAACAATGGTCGTACCTTGTCATAGTCTTCACTTGCGAGCGCGATCGCTGCTGATGGGTCGACTTCAATGGTCGAGCGTCGCGAGGAAATGGCGCCGCCTGCTGATCGATTGTGACGCGGCGGCGAGAAGTCCATCGTGAACATGTGCGACGCCTCGCTCTCGAACGACTGGTTGCTCTCGTCAAAGCCCAGCCGAGTGTTGTTTGGCACCGGTGCAGCTTTGGACGCGAGCTGCTGGGCATGCGCCGCTTTCGGCCGCTTGAGCGGCTGCTGCTGCACTCCGTGGCCCTTCGAGTTCGGGTGCATCGGAATGCGATTGTTGCGCTCTTTGCTACGGCGCCACATGTCGAGCTTGTCCTTCTGCGAGAGCTCCTTGCCTTCGTCTTCATCGTCGTCACGATTATTGTTGTTGTTGTCGTCTGTTGAGTGGGTGCCGAAGAGCGCCTCTTCCATGTCGCGATCTGTTGTGCCAACAAAGTTGGTGTAGTTGCCGCTGCTGTAGTCATCACCGATGGTCGACACGAGCGAGTTGCTGTCCATGTGCACGTCGTCGCTTCTCTTCCCATACAAGTCGCTGTCGCTCATCGGAGGAGGAAGATCACCATTGAGTCCATCGAGGCTGCGGCGCGTGCGCAACCGCGTACCGCCGGTCGGGTCTGTCGGTGTACGCGCGACCACCGCCGCGGAGACGTCGGGCGTCGTGATGCCGGCAAAGTGGCTCAGGATGTGGCCCTTGCCAGCCTCGTAGAGTGATCGGTCGGGCGTCGCCGACGGCTTGGAGCCCTTGCGTGTCGTGGCTTTCGGGAGCACCATGTCTTGCTTGCAAAGGATTGCTGCAAGACAGCGAGTGTTGCTAACGACTCAGAGATGGCGAGGCTACTATGCAAGCACACAGCAGCAGCAGACAGCGCCTGAGCTTCTGCTGGAGATGGAGATCCTGCGTGTTGTTACGAGCGGCCGTCCGTCCCGCAACCTAAATGGCCTCTTCCACGAAATTGCTTGTCTTTTGGGCTTTTATGGCGCGACCTCTGGCTGCCAAACACCCAGCAACACCCGCTTACAGTCGCTTACATTCGCTAACGCCCAGAAAAAAAGCGCGGGAAAGCTTTTTCAAGCGATTTTTTGACAACCGTTCGAGAGATACCAATTTTACACGGTTTTACGCTAAGTTGTGTACTTTTTTGAAAAACATGGTCAAAGTCGGTCCACATTGATGCACAAAATTGGTAAGATAGCTAACATTGGTATC
>JAASGT010000411.1:0-26558 GCA_023334315.1 Globisporangium alternatum | reverse complement strand
GGGAAGTTTCCATACAAAAATGACAAAAAGAGGTGAAATCATGTCGTGCGCTTACAATAGCGATCTCCACACAATAGGACAAGCCATGAATTCGCCTCTTTTTGTCATTTTGTATGGAAGGTAAGCCCAGCAACTCGACTGGGACTGCGGCACAAAAGGGAGCCCATCGGACCACACGCACGGCCTCGCACGTTTGAGTGGAATGAGCCATCGTTGTTGAGTTTAGGTGAACACTCTTGATAGAAAACGAACGAGCTCCAGATGGAAATGCGCACAACACACATGGATTCTGTATCCAAAGCACCAGACCGCCTGCCTCGTCGAAGCGCAGTATCAAAGTGATCATCAGTGATGCTGGCCAGTTGCCGAACGGAGTTTGTGTCTTTGCACCCTCCCCCCACACTTTGTTTGTCTTGTAAGCTACCAGTGCACTCCACCTGTGCTAGCAACACAACCACCTTTCAGCGAGTGGTGGCCGCATGCTGACATTGTTCGGAGTGCTGATTCGCCAACCTTGACAGCAAGACCTCACCGCATAAAAGCCTGGAAGACCGCGCTATCGAAACATCTTCGGCGTTGTTCTTGTGTGGCGCTGAATCAAATGTGAAATTTCATGATACATTGATAAAACTTCAAATCGCTAGTATTGATGAGTTCTCATACAAAAATGATGAAAAGAGGCGAAGTCATGGCTTGCTCGTTTGTGTGGAGATCGCTATTGTAAGCACACGACATGATTTCACCCCTTTTCTATCATTTTTATATGGGAAAATAAAAAGAATGCCCCTTTTTAGTCGTAAATTAAAATTCTGCCCCTTTTTGAATAAAAAGACACTGCGAGTTCCAACTTCGCCACTTTCGAATAGATCTACGATGACGACGCGTGTTCAGCGTGGAGGCGCCTTCCTGCGCATGCCGTTGCAGCAGCTGCTGCTTGCGGTGACGCTCACCTGCGCGTGTCTGCTGCTGCTGTTGCCCACGCGCGTGAACGGTGACTACAGCGCCAAAGACGACGTCGTGGTGCTCACGGAGAAGAACTTTGAGAAGGAGGTGCTGCAGAGCGCCGACTATTGGCTCGTCGAGTTCTATGCGCCATGGTGCGTGTTCGGTATGGATAAGGGCGCTCTGCTGGCTGTGTATCACATAGAAGTGACTGACCTAATTGCTGTTGGGTATGTTTGCCTCTGTGTGTGGATGAATTGCAGGTGCGGACACTGCCAGAAGCTCGAGCCCGAGTTCAAGGCTGCCGCGAAGAAGCTCAAGAAACACGTACGCTACACAGCAGATCGCAACACTATGTGTGTCTGTTCATAGTGGACGTATGCATGGCTGACGATTGTGTGCGTTTTTGGTATTGCGATGTGTTTGGTAGGCTCGACTCGGCGCTGTTGACGCCACGGCGCACCAGACGCTGGCTCAGAAGTACCAGATCCAGGGCTACCCGACCCTCAAAGGTATACTTGCTTTCCATCAGCTCTGTCGTAGCCACACTGTATGCGTACTCACTATGTTGTGAACTCATGGACCCTCTTGTGTTCTATCAGAGTTCGGCGCTAAGAAGAACAAGCCGAGCGACTACCGCGGTGGCCGCACCAAGAGCGAGATCGTGCAGTACGTGAAGAACTCGGAGGAGGCCAAAGCGCTCGGCGTGCGCAGCGCGTCAGTCACAACACTCGAGTTCGCGAACGTGCACACGTTCCTCACGCAGAACGAGAAGCTTCCGTCCGCAATCTTCTTTGGCAGCGCTACGGCCGCCAATGGCAAGAAGGGCAAGAAGAAAGCTACCGGCAAGGTACAATGACGGCTCTCTAAGTGTAAGTGTGTCTTGAACAGACTGGTTCACTGACTTGTGCTCTATGTTCTCTATGTGTAGCCGCCGTCGTGGCTCAGCTCCGTGGCGGAGAATTTCACTAAGGGCAAGAAGAAGAAGAAGCCCACCGTGCAGATCGCCTTCGTGTCTGGGACCGAAGCCAAGATCGCCAAGCACTTCGGCATCGACGGTGAGTCTCTGTCCTGCAAGTTCCCTGTAGCTAACAGCAACGTAACCAAAACTGACCCTCAACTGGTTTGTGATCAGACGCCAAGCTCCCAGCGGTGGTGTTTGTGAACCCGGCCGGCACCAAATTCGCGGTCGCGGACGTGAAATCGCTGAATGAGGACTCGGCGAAGGACTTTATCGCCAAGTCGCTCGCACTCGACGATACTGCGGTCGAGCAACAGATGGCGAGCGTACCGCTGTTCCCAGCGCCCGAAGTTGCCAAGAAGAAGCCCAAGGCGCAGCTCAACCGCCTTGACGAGAGCAGCGTGCGCGAGTGTTTGAAGAAGAGCGGCAAAATGTGCGTCGTGGTCGCCAAGCAGGACGACGAAATGCTCAAAGCACTCGCCAAGAATTACCGCCGCGACCCGTTCAGGTTCCTCACGAGCGACAAGGACGCGACGATCTTCCAGACGCTCACGAGCTTCCCCGGCGCAAAAGGCAGCGAGGTGATCGTGCTCAAGCCTGGGAAGAAAGTCAAGTACTCCGGTGAGTCTCGAATGCGAACATTGTTAGAAAAGTGGAAATTGGTTTTGTTGACATTTATTTGATTTGACTGTGTTGTGTGTGTTGAATAGCGCTCTCGGGCGTGAACGACGAGAAGGCGATCGCCGCGTTCCTCGACAAGATCCTCGCCGGCGCAGTTACGTTCTCGCCGATTGCCATCCAGGACGCCAAAGTGGACCTGGACCTCTCGGGAAAGGCTGCCGCCGAGGCGGAGACTGCCAAGGCCCAGCAGGACGACCACTTGCACGAAGAGCTCTAAGCTCTTCAGTAAAGACCAAAAGAGCTCCACGGCAAGGATCGAGCTCTACACAGGACTCGAGAATCAGTGAGCCATTGGGTAACATTTTTGATGAATGTCAACCATTGTTGATCCAAGTATGATTGTGTGTGAGTGAGATGTATTGTCAATGGATGTTATGCAGTAGTGTGTCGTATATGAACAACTCATTTGAGCTCAAGCTCAGCCTCGAGGTAACGTACTTGCTGTCGTTGCTGCTCCTCATGGAGACGGCTGCATGGTCGCACCCAGTGCTTTCCAGAACCGACCCGCAAACATGTCATGGGCCTTGAAGCTCGTGAAAAAGTCGCCGAGGACGATGCCTCCGAAGATCGGGAGGTGCGAGACGCCGCCGTTGGGGCCGAGCGAGATGCCTATCATCTCCCCCTCGACGGTCGGGAACGGCTTAGTGAACGCTGTCTGCTTCTTGCGCAGTACGGTCACGAACTCACCCGCGAGGAACTTTGCCTGGTTGACAGCGACCGACGTGAGCTTCGGCGATGGGTTGTCGCTCGCGTCACCCAGCGCGAAGATGTGGTCGTAGCGGATGTCAGCGAGCTGCAGCTGCGGGTTCACCTTGACGAAGCCCCGATCGTCCACTAGCGAGGCGTCCATCTCATGAACGAGCTTTGCCACGGGGCGGAAGCCGCCACAGAAGAGCTGGATGTCCGACTCGATCTGTGATCCTTTGTCGGTCACGAGCGTGCGCTTCTTAAAGTAGTTGCTTGTCATGCGCTCGTCCGTCACGAGGCGCTCGCCAAGGATCAGCTGCACCTTGAGTTTTGCGAGCGCGTCGTGGAGTCGGTTGCGGAATCTGTCCGGCACCTTGTTGTTCGCGAGCAGCGTCGGCGAGGCGTTCAGGATCGTGACCTTCTTGTCTGGGAACTTGGCGGCAATGTCGCCCGCGACTTCGCAGCCAACGGTGCCGCCACCGATCACCAGGATCCGCTGCGCTTTCTCGATTTGCTCACGTACTTCAGTGAGCTGCGCCTCGGTAGCCACGCGTGAGTACGCGTTCGCAGGCTGCTTGATGGGCGTGCTGTAGCTGCTGCCCGTGGCGATGACGAGGTAGTCGAAGGCCAGCGTCACGTCCTGGCCGAGCACCTCCTTGTCGTCGTTGCCGATCCTGCGGTAGACCACTTCGTTGCGCGACTCGGCCGAGATCTTGAGCGCCACGGCACGCACGATCTTGACGAAGCTCGAGGCTGCCTTGGGGATCGCGTTGGTCAGCGGGATGAAGAGCTTGGGCATGAAGCTCGCGGTCGTGAACGCGCGCGGCGTACCGTCTGTGTGGTACAGGTACGCGCTCCGCTCGAGCACGACGACCTCAACGTTGTCGCTCGGCGTGAGGCTCGACGCGAGCGAGACCGCGAGCATGAGGCCCGCGGGTCCGGCTCCGATGATGACAATGCGTGCCATGGCTGGCTGATGGCGAGAGGATAGTGGCTCGTGTGAGCGGCTGCGTGGGAATTCGAGAATGAGAGCTGCTGAGCTGCTGCTTTTGTGATACCCACTAGCCATCAAGAGAGAGAGGCACGTGCTCAGAGCCGTGGCGGGACCAAGCTGAAGTAGCACAGTAATCACTCGGCGCTGCACATCCTCTGATCGATGGTGATTGCTACCCCGTTTTCCACTGTCAATTGACTGTCTATTGGGTGGATTTTGCGAGTGTCCCTGGCAGTTGGACACTTTTGTGTTCTTTTGAACCCAAATTTGACTCGGGTGGGCGAGTCATCTTCGTCACCTCTGAGCGTAGTGTTTACCACCCAAACTGAGGTTGAATGTGTGATGTTCAACTGAGCTCAATTGAATATTGTAAGGCACGCGCAAGTTCATCTCCACATGGATGGACGCATACGGGTGGTAGCTGCCCACACACACAAGGACAGATGTGAGTAGCCTCATAGAGGGGCCATGAGCAAGACGAAGACGGTCTCTGTATAAATGAAGTCTCCTATCACATTCTGCATTATCGCTCTTGGGTGGGTGCTCGGTCGGTCAGTCCTCAGAGGCCAGTCACACGCACTTCTACCAGCGGTTCTACGCTTACGAAAAGGACGCGGACCGCGCGACGCGCAGACGCGAGCCCACCTCGGCGTCCATGGCCTTGTACGCCGCGATCGTGTCGGCGCGCTCGCAGTAGGCGTTCGCCGGCAGCGTGTACCCAAAGCAACGCACGACATCCTCGGGGTCGTACTGCTGCGTCGAGAGCGAGAGCGACGACGCGAGCCTCTGCGAACTCACAGACTTCTCGCGCACGCTCTCGGGGAGCGCAGCGAGTCCACGGAACTGACGGCGCACGAGATGCGGGATCAGATCCGCCTTGATGCTCGCAATGTACTTCTTCTCGAGCAACAGGTCCACTACCCAGTGCGAGAAGATGTAGAAGTGCGAGTCGTACAAATCCGAGTGCAGCACGAAGTTGGTGCGGCGCTTGAGCAGGCTCTTGGACACGTACATGTCCTCGTTCATGTGCACGGCCTGCGCGATGAGCACGACGCGGTTCTCCTTCTCGACGAGCCCGATGCAGTCGATCATGTCCTTCTCGCGGCGCGGCTTCTCACCCTTGGCCTTTGCTTCGCGCTGTGACGGCTCCTGCTTGAGCAGCATCGTGACCGTCGCGTCGTTGATGCGATGGAAGTCCGCGACGTTGTGCACCACGACGTCCGTGATGAGGTCGCCCGCGAGCACGACGAAGTCCTTCTTGATCTTGTCCGCAATCTCGCGCAGCGCGTCCGCGGTCTCCGTGTTGTCCTCCACCACACAGATCTCCACGTGGATCTTGCCGTCGAACTCGCGCACGACGTAATCCTGGATTTGCGCCAGCATGCCCGCGACGGTCACCACAAGCACCTCCGTGAAGCCCGAGCTCTCGAGCAGCGACAGCTGGTACCAGAGCAGCGGCTTGTCATTCGCCGGCAGCAGCGCCTTCGGCGTCTCTTCGGTCAGCGGGTACATGCGGATGCCGCTGCCGCCCGCGAGGATGATCGCCTGGAACTCGGCCATTCTTGCTCGCTTGCTCTGCTCTCGCTTTGGTTGTTTCTGTGGCAGAATGGAATGGCCGGCAAAACAAAGTGCGTTGTTAACGTTGATCATTGCCACAATGGTCATCATGACAGCATATGATAATTGTTTGAAACTCTTTAAAAACAAACTATTAACAGTTTTGTTAAGAGTCGCATACGAAGGCTAAAAAATCATGATGAATCATTCTCAAAATCACGTCAAAATCGCAATTTGTCATGATTTTTTATTTGTTTGTTGACAAAATGACAAAACACTTTTATACCTGCGCCTTTCAAGCACAAGCGTCGTTTGAAGCTGCACAACAAGCCGAAGTGGCCGCTGGGAGTGAGGAGCGCACTCTGTGCATACGCTAATCGACGACAGAGAAGACCTGGATATCGTGTGTGTGTGTGCGTCTCTCCACAACGCTGCTGAGGTCATGCTCTAGAGCGCACACAGGAAGCCAAGTGACGAGACCGACACCGTAACGAGACGAAAAGGGGCGGCGCCATGAGCGACTCGGACGAGGTGGGACTGCACTCTGGTTTGCTGCTAGCGCAATTGGTGTCATGTAGCTGCGTGATGATAGACATTGACGTGTATTGTATTTGTGTATGTGTTCGTGACAGGATCGGCTCTTGCTGGAAGATGAGGTACAGCTGCTGCTCTGAGGGAAGCTGCGAGCTTGGAGTCGTGTTCTCACGTTGTGGAGCTCTTTGTGTGAATTACTACGTGTGCTGCTATGTGTACAGAGCATGGATGAGATGTACGAGATCGAGGACGCACTCCAAGTGAGGTACGCACGCCCACTGCATAACGAACGCGTTCGTAGGAAGAAGTGCCGTACGTGTGATGGTTCTGATGTAATTGCTATGCGCCGTGCCAACAGCATTGATACGAATGCGTCGTCGCCAGTCAAGCGCAACGGTACTCGCTTTCCGATTCGTATCGTCTGGAACTCTCAAGTGATACGAACAGACAGGTAACGTGTACCTTATCGCGATGTAGGCCATCGCAAGGACGAGAGCGCCCGAGACGGCAGCAACAGCGATAGTGACAGTGACGACGATGATCACGACGACCCCTTCGGGTCTCAAGACAATAGTGGTCACGACGACAGTGACGCCAGCGACTGCAGCGTGGAGATGCCGTCCAAGATGGCGTCGATCGGCTTCCACGACGCTGAGGACGATCGAGGAGGTGGCGACGCGGACGCGGAGGATTCCGACGAGCCACCCGAGATTCCAGGGAGCCCCATGGCAATGCAAGTCACACGAGCACCATCGACTGAACCAGCGAGCTCAGGTAACGGGCGCATGGACCAGCTAGACGAAGTGGATATCGGCGAGACCAGTCGGCCAAGGATAGAGGACACCACGAGGTCGAATGGCGGGGCGAACATCCTCCGAGTTCATAAAAGTGATAGCGATAGCAGCAGCAGCAGTGATGACGATGATGAGTACGTCGTGAAAGACGCCGAACAGCCTCGAAGCGCCGAGTTTCACGCCTCCAGCTCGTCCGAATCTGACGACGGCGATGATAGCGACGATGACGATCCCAGGAACAACCTCCATGCAACAAGACGGTCATCACGCTCGTCCCAGCAAGTGTCCATAACCAGCAGGCCGAAGACGGCGGCAAAGGACTTGGAGTGCTATCGAGATGTCATTCCAGACGAGTTCTTCCAGCAGATTGGCGGTGAAGCTGACGATTCTCATGACACGCCGCCTAAGAAAGAGAAGAAGGGCTCCAGACAGCAGCACACAAAGACAAACTCTTCTGGCGTATCGAGCACCAACAATGATTTGAACGACCCCAAGAGTGCAGAGCTAACTCTAGCTCAGGCTTCTCGAATCCAAAGTCAGAAGTACGCTGTTTCAGTTCCGCAGGAAGTCGAGAACTTGTTCCAGGTATGTCAGATTGATCGTGAGCTCTGTGGGTTTTTTCATTGTTGTAGTCAATGACAGACAGTCTACTAAGCCTATGAATGTTGCTACAGTTGATAGACGCGTACACACCAGACGAGATCGAGATCGGGACTCGATTGGAGCCTTTCGTACCCGATTACATCCCGACTATCGGCCTCCCATTCGACGGCATTCAGGTACAAGCCATTGAACGAATGCTGCCCTCTGTTAAGACTGATTCATGTGAACTCACGGCGTGAACTCGGTGTTGTAGATCCCTCGACCTGACGGTAAAGTCGACAAAGAAGTGGGGCTTCAGGTGCTGAAGGAGCCGTCGAGCAGCTCGAACGTCGCTGAGCTGGAGCTGCTGATGGCAGCGCATCTCAAGAACCAGCGGAGAACACAACGCAAGACGCCGTTCGTTCACAGCATTGAGGACGCTGAGCACCGATCGAAGGAGATCGACCAGTGGATAGAAAGCGTCGCGAAGGTGCAGAGCGCCAAGCCCTTGGCCCAGGTTCGTAGCTGCTACAATCTGTATGTCTTGGGGTCTGAAGTGAGAGTTGATGATATATTGTGTGCAGGTCGTGTACAAGAAGCCGATGCCGACGCTCGAGTCACTCATGGAGCTCTGGCCAGAGGAGATGGAGGCGTTCTTGACGCAGAACCCACATGCTGCAGGCATCGCGTCGTCGCTCTCACAACTGGACGTGAACCTAGACGAGCTCGTGAAGATCGTCTGCGTGCTGCTGGACATCCCCGTGTACGAAGGCAGCAAGGTACAGTCACTGCACTTGCTCTTCGGCTTGTACCACGAAATCGAGGGCTACGAGCGCGAGATGGAGCAGCAGCAGGAGCGCTGGAAGTCCATACGATAGCCACACAAGAGAGAGTGACATGTGCGGATGGATGTAAGGAAAGCAAAGACAACAGTATTTATTGTGAGTGATATGCTGGGTTACGAGTCTGCGAAGGTGCCCGGCCAAGGCTGGTCCGGGTGGTCCGGGTTCGCTGTGCGATCCATCTTGTTGCACGTCGTGATGTCCGCCGAGAAGAAGACCGTGTCCGTCTGTGGTGGACATTGTCAAAGGTTACACGTTAGCCAATCATGATCTCAAGGTGGACACTTTTCCGATGTGCAACGCAAACAGAAGAGAAGCTCGTACCGTCGGACACTGGAAGTTGAGCACGTACGGACACTTCCTCACCACGTCCTCACAGAGCGAAAGGCACGTTCGATGACGTCCCGACACGCCACTCTCACAGGTCCCAGGCGCTGTTGCTGCTGATGTTGTGGTACTGCTGCTGGTCGTACAGATGCCAGGCTCGAACTGTTGTTCGTCGGGGCGCCGGCCACACTTCTGGAACTTGATGCTGCAGATCCAGTACTTGTACGCCTCGCGGCAGTCGTCGCACTTGTACAGACTATAGCGCGCGTGGCAGCCGAAGCGCTGGAGCACGACGTCCACGTTCTCGTAGTAGAACTTGGCCTTGGCGTCAAACTTGGCGCCGTCCAGGTCATCCTGGTCCACGACAGCGACATAGTTGACCATGGAGCAGAATTCAAGTGAGTTCTTGGGGATCAGTCGGCACGTGGGCTTGCTGGGCTCCTCGCCATTGCTCGCGTTGTCGTCGGCAGCGATGGCATGGAGGACAGGGCCGAAGGCAAGCAGCACTGCGATGAGGAGGATACGAAGCCGCTGGTGGTGTCGCATTACAGTGGTGTGAGACTAGCAGGATATGGCAATGGAGCACGGGTGTCTGTTAGCAGGGGCTATTCGTATCCGCGATCAAGCAATACATATTCTGAAACGGACACGACAACGTCTCGGGAAATGGCTACGTTCTCACTCTCTCAGTGCCAAAGACATGAGCCCACCACTGGCCATTCCTGCATGCAAATAAGAAACATGGGAGGCACTGGAGACGCCACCTCTCTCTCTTTCTGTTGACCAGCAGGCAGCATTTCTCCATTCGACTGCACAGGAAGACGCCTGAAAGAGAAGTAGCAGCATGCAGAAGGCGGCGACGTTGCCCAGTTCATCCTGGGAGTGGAGAACCCACGCAACAGATGCGTCGGACGTCGTTGCAATGCGCGGCAACCACTCGGTGCAGCGCTCCTGTTCGTTCACGTGTGTCAGTGATGCTGGTACCCACCGTGGTGGCAGCCTCAGCACGTCAAGAGACGAACAAGAGCAGCAGCAGTGGCGCCGGCAGCACTCTGTGTTCGAGAACGACAAGGTCTTCTTCGGCTGGCTCTTCGTCGAGTCGAGTGTACGCAAGCGCAAGTTCAAGTGGCGCTTCTGCATCCTCGACGGCGCGCACTTTTCGTACTTTCGCGACAACGCGCGCGACGCCAAGTGCCTCGGCCACCACGTGCTCGCGTGGGTCGAGCGCCTGCACTGCATCAACCGCGGGCTGCTGCTCATCGACGACGAGCAGCGCCGCATCTGGGCGCACGCGGGCCACGAGACGTCGAGCTTCGAGGAGTGGTTTGGCGTCTTCCGCTCTGGTATTGACTATGCGCGGCGGCGTCGTGACGGCTCGATCTTTGAGCGTCCCAGTCGGGACTTGGTCGGCTCTTACGGCAGCACAGCGAGTGAGTCGAGATCGTACAAGCAGAGCCAGAGTGCTGCTACCAGGACCTGGGGCCGAGAGGAAGACCTGGACGTGAGCTACACCGGCTGGCTCGTGGTGCGCAAGCGCTGGCTGCGGCTCAATTGGCTCTACTCGTCAGCGTCGCGTCTGTACTTTGTGCTCTCAGACCGCCACCTCTCGGCGTTCACAGTCAACGTCGAGGGCCAGTGGGTCGACCTGTACGGCAAGATCGCTCGTGTGCGGCCGTACAAGAGCGGTTTCTGGCTCGAGGTCGTCATGGAGGACGGCCGCCGGATCCGCGTCGCCGGCAAGACGCCCGAGGTCACAGTCCAGTGGCTCAAGCGCATGCAGCGAGCTCTGCAGCGTGACAACAACACGCGGCGGACGGTGTGAGTGAGGAGTGCGTATGTATGCACCTTGACGATAGACGCTGGCCTTGCATTGGGCCACTGAGGCTCTTGTGCGCAGTGCCAGCTCATCAGCAAGAGATGTGGACAATATGACGTGTCTATCGTGAGAGAATGTGAGAAGATACCAATGAGAATGAGCGCGTCATCGTCATCATCATCACCAGCAGTATCGTATCTTTTCTAGCACCAATCTGAGTCGAGCGAGAACAATGGAGTGATGGTCTATGTCTGATACAGAATTGAGGTTACAGCAAGAACACTGCAGGTTCACCCAGCTGCTGTTGCTGGCTTTCTGTGTCTGTGTGTGAGGTTTGCGAAGCGAATACTAATTGCCTGGCTCATAGTGGCCTTAATGTTTATCAGTATTGCGTCCTTCCAACCATCCTCGATGTATTAAGCGGTAGGCGAATGCGGACGGTAGTAATAAGGATGCGGGGCGAGTGAGGCGTTCGTTCAAACACATGGTACGTAGTGTATGATCCGGTGTGCTGGCTCGAGCTGGCAACGGACCACACGCCACCGCACAATCAATCATCAATTGCGAGACGACAGAGGAGGCGCGAGGGTTGAAAAAAACATGGCGGGTTGACTTGAGTAATTGCATATTTTAGCGGAGAAACTCCTCTTGATTTGCATTCTGAAGCGCCAAAAATGGCCCAGAAAACAATGTGTCCCGCACGTAATTGCCCATCATTCGGGACCACATTCTTTTCTTCGTTGAAGGAAACAACCGAACCGCGCGCGCGCAGAAGAAGAACGAGAAAGAGACGCGCACTCTCGCTCTTGATAGCAGAAGCGGAGAGAAGCCGTCGTCACCTTCTGCTCCTTCACGTGTGTGTGACGGGAGAGCGGAGAGAGACGAAGAGAAGAGGAGAGAGAGAGGGCCGCTCGTATTCTCGTATCAGCGTCCGAGCTTCGCTTACGACAGAGGAGCGAGTTCAAAGAGCCTGCGACCCGGCGCCTGCACGCGAGAAAGACGCCGTCGGCGCCGCCGTTGCTGCGAGCGACTCACATTTGCTTGCAACAACCAGTCGATCGTCCACGCGAGGCGTAAGTGACTGAGAGCTACACGAAGAAGAACAGGTGAAGAAGAGGAAGAGAGCGCGGACGCGCTGTTTGGAGATCACAAAAGACAGAAAGCAGGATGCAGTTCTTCAAGCACTTGACGGACCCGGCGCTCAAGCGGCTGTACAAGTTTGTGCTCAAGCGCATGATCGGTCGGTTCCTCGCAGACGACAACCTGGATTTAGATCAGCTGGACGTGCACTTGCGATCGGGCAAGATCGAGCTCTGCGACTTGCTGCTGAACGCCGAAGTGCTGAATGCCGAGCTCTGTGAGGTACACGGGTTGCCGTTCCGCGTCAAGAAAGGCTACTTGGGGTCCGTGCGCGTGTCGATCTCGTATGCGAACATCATGAGCGAGAGCTGTCTGGTGGAGATCGACGACATTGAGATCGTGCTCGTGCCGCTGAACGCAGAGCAGGACGACAACAACAGTGATGGCGATGCCCATCTGCGCTCAAGATCTGGCGGCGCAGCAGCAGCAGCATCGGGTCAGAAAGGAGACTGCTCAGCTGATTCAGCGAGCCCAACACCAGCACAGAAGAAACAGCAAGCAAAGCAGAATGAGCACGCCGATGAAGTTTCCCAAGAAGGGCTGGACTTTGTCGCGAGCTGGATCGAGCAGGTCACGTCGAAGATCAAGGTGACACTGTCGAATGTCTGCCTGCGACTGGAGACTGGCGAGCAGCACAAGGGTCGCGACGTCGCACTGCTGTGCCGATTGGAGTGGGCGCAATTCACTGATGAATCAGCGAGCGAAGTGGAGAGTGTTTACGGACGAGGCAGTTTCGACCACAACACTGGCGCGCAGAGTTTTGGAGCCGGCATGCAATCCATGGCAGCGAGCGCAGTATTCGGCATTTCCCAGAAAGGTATCAAGTTTCGCGGCGTCAGCATGGAGCTGTTGCTGAGTCCAGACGAAGACAGCGTCCGCGCGGGTATCTGCGCGGCGAACGATTTGATATTGCACCCGTTCTTGGCGAGCGATGCTTCTCGTCAGTGCTATGTGCAAGTGAAGATATCACATTACGAGGCGTTGGAAGCCCCCGCGATGGACGCAGACATCTTCTTCCATTCGATCCGCATTGTGCTGCAGCCGCAGCATTTCCCCGAGCTCGGCACGTTGATCGACGCATTTTCGACCGATTTGAACGCCACTACGGACGCCAATGAAGATCGGTACAAGACAGCAGCGTCAATGTACAAGTCCATTTGCGAGCAGCAGCCGACATGGATGAAGGACGACGACGTCGACAGCGCCCATGGCGGCGACGACGCAGTGAACCTGTCATTCAAGGAATTCGAACGGATCGAGCAGCTTTTGACGCAGTATCGCCAGACACATGAGGAATTACGAGCAGTGCAGAAGCGGACGACTGCAGGGAAATCAGTGAGCTCACCCCGTGAAAGCGGTTTGACAAGGAGGATGTCGGTGGCGGAGAGCGTGGAGAGTTGCGGGCTTTCGGATCTGGACGACGACGACAGCTTCTTCGAATGTGATCCTGGCGCCAGCTCGATCTCTGGTAATGTGCACTTTGGGAGCACGAGCATCATGGCGCAATCCATGTACGCGTCTGCGCTTTTCGACAACGAGGAGAGCGATGATTCGATGCAAGCTTCTCAAGCATCCGTGTCGCGCTCGACGAATTTATCGCAAGGAAGAAATTCCCGGCAAGTGGTGAGCCGCGTGAAGCTTCATTTGCTGGAGTGTGCGATCGTGCTACTCTACGACGACCTTCCTGACGACGACGATGAAGAAGAGAAGATGAACGATGCCTACGCTTCTGGTAGATTCGCTGGGGCGCCCACGACTCCGAAGGCTTCGGCGCTTCCCTCGGTTGATGGAATGGAACGCTTGGAGTTCACATTCAAAGACATCATCTGCACTGCGTTGTCCTATCCTCAGCACTCGATTCTCTCCATGAACTTCGGGAGTGTTGACGCCAGCGAGAAGATCCTGCCAAGAATGTCGATGGATGTTGTCGAAGATGAGAGCGAGATGCTGTCGATCACCGTGCTGAAGTTCGTCGATTACTCACCTGCAACAAGAAGGAAGGTGAACCTTTCCAGCAACATATCTGTGCAGCTTCGTCTGGATTTCAAGCCTGATCGCGACTCGCAGGCCGTGGATTCGTTGGCGCTCCAGATTCAGGCTCAACCGATTCTGCTGGAATGGGACATGCACATTCTGGACCGCGCTCACCGCTACATGAAGCTTCTGGAAGAGTCGGGAGCTAAAGCCCAAGCCGCGAAAGGAACTCTGCGCGAGCCTGCTGTTGCAGACTACGTGAAGAGGCTGGACCTCACTACCGATTGTATTGAGGTGTCGCTGAGGTTTCCGATGGTCAACAGTGATTTGATTCGGTTTGGTGCTTCGTCCAAGCGCGGATTGTGTGAAGACAAGATGGTCGTTACACTCGAAACTGTGAAGGTGAACTCGTCGGTCTGCGTTCCGGACGGCGAAAACGAAAGCAAATCAGCAAGCGGACGAAAGCGTGACGAGCTTCCATGGCTCGGAGAGTTCGACGTGAACTTCGACAAGGTGAAGGTTGTGCTCGTCACACCGGAGCTTGGAGACCAGCGTGCCAGTCGTCTGGAAGAAGCAATTATCATCTCCGGACAAGGCGATTCGACGTCATTGAAAAAATGCTCACTGAAGCTGCGGCTGCAAAGTCCGTCACACGACGACATTCGAACTGCAATTGTGAGCAAGAAAAATCTTTCCCAAGATTCGAACGAGCATCCTGATGCTGCCACGCTGGGCGTTCCTGATGACAACGTCAGTGGCGATGACAACGACGGCGGGCGAGTAGGCTTGAACGGATGGAGCATGGACGCTGTGATGCGGACGGAGCAGCTGGAAGACGCAGCAGCCGACGCATCTCTGTTTAGTTTGGACATTTCTGTTCCCCACGCGAACATTGAGATGATGAAGGCAACGCTGAATCGACTGATGGTGCTGTTCGACGCGCTGCTGATGATCAACCCTATCGACATCAACGGATACAACCAAATGATGGCCACCGCATCCGCTCGGCATCGTCTGCAACCGAATTACATGAGCCTCAATGTGCTGCTTGAGGAAGGATCCCTGAAGCTCTGCGATCGAGTACCAACCACGGCGTCGCCTTCGAAGACTCGGTCGTACGAGGCTGAAGACGAGAAGAAATATGGGGAAACGAGTGAAGAAAGTGTCCTCTTCTCGTACCACTTCGCCTTTGAGAAGCTCAAGATCTTCCAAGTTTCCCAGTGGCTCGGGCAATTGGCTTCTCGTGCACACATCTCTGCGCGCGACTTGACTTTGCTGGAGGAGAACGGAGATACAACCGCCATCGTCCCCATAATTTATAAAACACCACACGGCGTGTCGGAGGCACCAATCCTGTTCGTTGGCGTGGACATCACCGACCAGACGCAAGAGATGCGGGAGATGAAAGTCGAGCTGCACTTTTCGCACGTGAGCCTCCGGTACGACGTGACGTCCAAGTGGCTCTTCCAGTTGCTGGACATGGTGCTGATGGAGTATCCTGCACCGATCATTCCGCTTGATTCGGCGAGCATGTCTCCAGAAGAGGCCCATGAGGTCGGACAGTTGCTGCGCAGTGGCACATACGATGCGGTGAAGCTCGCAGTTCCCCCAAAGACAATCTTCACCAAGCTGTTTGTGCACTTCTACGACGTACTGGTGGACTACTCGCCGATGATGCTGAATTCGCGCCTTATCATCATGCTGGGCGGCCTGAGTGTGTCGTCGAACGTGGTGACTGGAGCAGTGATGCAAGGTTACAAGATCATCGCGAAGGATTTGCAGCTCTACTTGACTCAAGCACGAACGGGTTATGAAGAGATCGACGGCTGCATCCTGGGTCGCGAGCTCTTTGTAAAACCGAAGAACGACGGCAAGAAGATCCTGACTTTTGCTGACAGAAGTCCATCTGGCGGAGTTGGGAGTCTGTATCCGTCGTTGCTGATGTTTCTGGAGAAAAACGGATTTTTGAAAATGGTGACAATGGACTTCGTCGACGTCTTCCTCCGAAGCCTCGTGCCTGCTCCAACTGGCGCAGGATCGGAGTTTGAGGAGAAAGCACCAGCATCGACGTTCCCGGAGTTGTCGGTGGAATTGAACCTTGGCACAGCAAATATTTATGCCTGCTTTGATTCCTTCAACACTCTGATAGAGCTCATGTCGACCTGGGCCGATCAGCTCGCGATTGAAGAGGAGCCGAAGGACACGACCGCGTACGTGGGTCTGGATCGCGTGAACGATGTCGGAAGCGTGTCGGTGGTGACAAACCTCAACTCTACGAACAGCAGCATCCGTGCACTTGGAAGCTCAAGAGCTCAGACGTCGTCGCTCACAACTGCGAACGTTGGCGGATTGGAAGGCTTCAACAACGAGAAGAGCTCTTTCCGGAACAGCTTCAACAGTGGCAAGATCGATCGGAGACCTGTCAGTGAAAACTCTTTCGGTGACAGCCGGAGTGTTGCAGGTGGAGACCAGATGAGCATCTTTTCGCAAATCGACGAGAACGCTTTTGGCGGAGGCAAGCACATTTTCCCTGGCACCCACGTCTCTACCGACACCGAAGCTCGTCTGTTACGCACACGACTCGATGAGATCCAGAAGCAGAAGGACCGGATGGTGAACAACATCGATCGTGACGATGAGATGTCAGCGACCCAGCTTCGAATGAAATACCGTCAAGACGAGAACAAGCCCCGCGTTCGAATTAACGAGCTTGTCATCGAAGATTACTATGCTGACAACGCCGCAGAGGCAAGCGCTGGAGCGTTTTTGATGGAGCCGGAGCCGTCGACTGTAGCAGCCACTGTGGAAGACCCTTGGTTCATGGATCAGACAAACTTTGCAGCGACGAATGCACATTCACCAGCAACCATGCAACAGGAGATGAATCCAGTGGGATCACTGCCCGACAAAAGCGCGGTTCTTCACTCGGAGCAAGCGGCACGATGGTTACCTCCGCAGCAGCAGACGCCACCAAGTCCTGGCTTCATGGAAGCGACGTCTCCACCGCTGTCTTCAAACTTTGAAGCCTTTGAAGAACGACACTCCGATTCGGATGACATCTTTGCTATGCAGGATCTTGAAAGTGGAGCGCACGATCAGCGAGCACATCGGGGTGACGACGACGACGGCGACTTCGGGCACGACGATTTCCCAGGTAGTGCTTATCCAGCGGCATCGAAGAATTGGTGGGCTCATGATAATGCGAGCGACGTGGAGATGAGTGAGCTCCAAACGGACGAGACCGAGTCTACTTTCTCGCGCCGGATGGACTTTTTTGAAGAAGATGGATACCCTCTAGACAGCATCGACGAACGTGGTGCAGATTCAGCGCAGAATGCCATGTCAATGTCATTCATCGGCGCTGGTGAGGACGAGGGCACGGAAGTGGAGCTTGACTTCAGACTCGATAGAAATTTGCAGACCAAGTTCAACCGCTTGATGGACATTGCGTCAAGTGACGGAGGAGGGGATGAAGATGGCGCGTATGACGAAGAGGATGCTGAAGATTTGGAAGCGTCAGTGGACGATCCGTACAAGCGACACCGTGAATCGTACCAGGAGATGTCGTCTCCTCGAACCATCACTCGCCAGCCTTCGTTCGCCTCATCGTCTAGCACCAGAGCGATGTCAACAACTTCCTTCAACCAGCACTCACTGTCTCCTCCTGACGAGCCAACCGCGCGCTGGTTCTACGACGAAAACCAGCCTGATCAAGAAAGAGCCACTGGACTGCCATCGCGAATTTACCCTCATCACGTCGAGATTCCAATCGGTGGTGCTGCTGCCTCGCTTTCGTTCGGCGAGAAAGAGTCGGATGACGCAGTGAAGAGCATCGCAAGAGAGAACGCTGCGATGCGAGTGATCGCGTCCCCGCCGCTTGTTGTGAAACACGTCTTGCTTCGCAACTTCAGCATCTGTATGCGCTTCTTCGGTGGCTCCGATTGGTCTGGTGACGCACAGAGTGCGGCAAGTCGCGCTGTGCTTGAGCGTAAGGCGCCAAGCAATGGTGATCACGCTTTAGCGCCGCCTTCTGTGACAGTTTTCGAGGATGACAAGCCGTCAATGCGGAAAGAGAAGCTGCTGGACGCCTTGCTAGATGACTACGTTCCGTCGCCAAACAACAGTCTCTTTGGAGTGGACAACGATATACCTGGTGGCTCGTTGTTCTCAGGTGCAAAGAGCGCCCCCGTCGGTCACGCAGGAACCTACCTCCGTGACCGAAGCCAGAGCGTAGGTGCAGGAGAGCGTGGTTCATCCGTGCCTTCTCGCAAGCGCTCATTGAAGAGCGGTCGAAAAACGGAAGAGATGCTCGAGCTCATGGTGTCGCGGATACAGATGCGACTCGACATGTTCAACGACGAAGAAGCTCAGCCGCTCGCGTCGAGTACCGTTATCGCGTTGGGCGACATTGAGATCCTAGACTACATCTCGACATCGCAGATCCGCAAGGTTATTTGCTACTGGAAGTCCGACGTAACGCATCCGCGTGAGAGTGGGAGCAGCATGGTGCACGTGCACTTGACGACCGTGCGTCCTGGTCCGAATCTCTGTGAAGAGCATCGCCTAAAGGTGACAATCCTGCCACTTCGAATCAACTTGGACCAAGAAGTTGTGAGCTTCCTGCGCCAGTTTGTTCCGGTGGAAGACCCAACGATCCGAGCGTCTTCTCCGCAAAAGCCGTCGTTTGACGACGGGTCTGCTTCTGAAGACTACGATGGTGAGATGAAGGGCATGGACGGGACGGAGATGTCGGTCCTGAACGCACCACCAGCGAACCCGCATTTGCAGGAGACAGACGTGAGTCTTGGCAGCTGGTTCTTTCAGAATGTTGACGTTCGTCCATGCAAGATCAAGATCGACTACCGTCCGAATCGCGTCGACTACGCTGCGCTTCGCTCTGGTGACTACCTCGAAGTGATCAACTTGTTTGTGCTGGAAGGCATGGAACTGGTGCTTCGACGCGTGAAGATGAGCGGGGTCGACGGCTGGGCGGCTCTGGGCGAGCAGGTGCTGATGTCGTGGGTGAACGACATCTCTCGTCACCAGATCCACAAGTGCGTCGCAAGTGTATCGATGCCGCCACTGCGTCCGTTCGCGAACATCGGATCCGGTGCTGCAGACTTGATCTTGTTGCCGATGGAGCATTACGGCAAGGACCGGCGATTTGTACGCGGGCTGAAGAAGGGCGCAAAGAGTTTCCTGAAGTCGGTGACGATTGAAACGCTCAACACTGCGTCGAAGGTTGCGCAGGGCACGCAGGCGTTGCTGGAACATGCGGACGATGTGGTGTCGACGTCTTCGGCTCTGCGGAAGAAACAGCAGAAGTACCGCCAAGCTACGAGCCGCATTCGACGCAACTCGCGACGCATGGGAGGTGGAGGCATCCGCAGTGCACAAGACAACGGTGGTGGCATTGGCGGCCGCCAGTATTTGACCCAGCAGCCTTCGAACGCCACGGAGGGGCTCTACCAGGCGTACGACTCGCTCTCTCGCGAGCTGCATGTCGCTGCCAAGACGATTGTCGCGGTGCCGCTCGTGGAGTACAAAAAAACGGGTTCGCAGGGTTACGTGCGCTCCGTGATCCGCGCGGTTCCAGTCGCAGTCCTGCGCCCGATGATCGGCGCTACGGAGGCCGTCTCGAAGGCGCTCATTGGCGTTCGCAATGCCGTGGACCCGGAGCTGAAGGAAGACATTGAGAACAAGTTCAAAGACTTCCGTGGCGCATACTGAGGAGAAAGAAGAGTGAAGAACGAAGACGATATTGAATGACTGCATCTTGATACCCGAAAGACTCGACATGTGTATGTATATGTGTAGAAGACACGAGGAGAAGGAAGGACGGAAGCTGCGGCGCCGACGACGTCCACAGAGCAAGAGCAGGAGGAAGTTGGTGGTGGCAACACATTTCCATTTCAATCTCGATCAGATATTTGCCAAAATGAGAAAGAACTTCAAGGCTACTTCAGTTCGGTATCGACTTGACCAGAATTTGTAATCTAGCAGGTATGACCGGTTGGGAGATTCCAACAGACAAACTCGCTTCTTTGCCTGTCCGACTGAAAAAACGCCATGATTGATCTGACAAAATGACGCAAAGGCACCAGACTTCGTCCATCGCGCTCGTGACCACCGTGTGGCTCGCGAGCGCCTCCAATGCTCATGACGCAGCGTGCACAGCCCCCAGCCGCCATGCAGACGTGTTGAGCGCGTTCCTGCTGTACCACCTGGCGATCGGCGTCACCAAGATCTTCGTGTTCTTCGACGGCGACGAGCGCTCGCAGCTGCGTGTCGTTGAGCTCCATCCGCACGTCCAGGCGCATTGCGCCGCCGGTTGCATCGAGTTGCGTTATCGCAGCAGTGCTGCTGGTAATTCGCCCCTCCGTGAGCTGTACGAGCGCCACTGCGTGACCTTCAGCAGGTTTCGAGACACGATGGAGAGCGACGTTGCAGCGAGGCAGATGCTTAACGCGGAGCTCGCGATGGACCTATGTCGTCAGCACAACCGAGAGCTAAGGGCGCCCCATACAAACAACACCTCAGGGCTGCATCAATGGACCGAACCTGAAAGCTCACACGCAACAATCGACGAGCTCCGATGGCTCTTGCATCTGGACATCGACGAGCTTCTGTACCTGGACGCATTTGCCGTGCCTGGGAACGATCCCACACAAGCGCTGAGCGACTATGTGCGCAATCTCGAACAGCAGCACCATGCTCACCAGATGACGCTGCTCAACTACGAGGCCATCCCGACGCAGCTGTATGGAGCCAACTACTTTGCGACCGCGACCAAGTTCCGCAGACACCACGCGCGCATTCCGCTCACGCGCGACGCGCAACAGAGACTCGCGTTCTGGCAGCAGCGCACGCGGCACCAACAGTTCTTCCTCTTCTACGACAATGGCAAGTCCATGGTGCGCGTCAGTGATGAGGGCAACTTTAGCAGCATCCCCGCTAGCGTGCACCACTGGCAATTGAGCGCCAGTGAAAGCAGTACTAGTGGCTCGATCCGAACGAGCAGCAAGACGAATTTCCACGACGCTCGACGCAATTTCATCCACGAGAACGTGGTTCTCGAGCAACGTGGCCAGCAGGCGTGCATTTTGCACTACCCCGTGTGCGGCCTTGAGTGGCTCGGTGAGAAATACGAGCGGCTGGGAAAGTTCGCCGATGTGTGGGGCGGCACGAGCGGCGAGCGCGTCATGCAGATCCGGCCGTGTTTCCACACCCAGGCGCGAGATGCTCTCCAGGGCAAGGCGCCGCCGTCAGACGCGATGCGAGCGCTGTACGAGTCCCACGTGATGCTCGACATGGACGCACACACGCACGAGTGGCAGCGCCAGGTGGCCACGGGCGTGTGCGAAGAGATCGACTTTGTCGCGAGGATGTTGCTGGGGTCGCTTGGCTTTTCACGACACGCAAAAGACACACAGCCAACACAAGACTCGCCTGTTGCTGCTGCCACATTACAGCAAGCAGATGACGACGGTGATGATGAGGACGAAAGTGGCGACAGCGGTGCTTCGTCAAGCCCAGCGCCAGCCTCAGCGTCTTCAAAGTCCTTCACGACCGAGAAAGCATGGATGCTCGCGTCCATCTCGAGCCAGTACCTGTGAATAAACAACGGTGTCAGCCTGTGTGTGGGGTTGAAAGTCGTGGGCTTTCATTATGGATATTTTTCTTCTTTTTGAGCCATTTGCTTGTGTCTGTCTTGTGGTCGTTCGGCTTCAGTCAGTCTGTCGTCACGCACGCAAGCTCGCAAGCGCAGCACACACTCATATAGCGAGCCGTCGCATCAGTCAGCAGCACTCTGGGTTTAGTTCTTCGTGGCGGGGCGCAGCGACTCGGAGCTGTTCTTGGCCGGCGCGTTCGGGTTGTTGTAGTCGACCTCGTCGAAGAAGTCGCTCTGGCGCTTGCGGTTGCGCAGCACGTGGTTGCGCTGGATGTAGAACTGATCCGGCTCATCCGGCTTGGTCTCGAGGCTGCCCACGCCGTAGCCGCGCGAGCGGTAGAGCGTCTTGTTCGGGTAGTACGGCACGTGCGGCGCCAGGTGGTTCGTGAACGGCGCGTCCGATTTCTCCGCGATCGGCACCTTGGCCCAGTTCTCAGGCTATATACGCACATACACACATGCATCATAGCAACACAGAATTAGCACACGCATTTGCATATCACACACAGCCAGCTAGCATGACGATATAAAGAGCGCGTACGTTCTGGCCCGGGTCGGTGGGGAGCGCGTCCGTCGTGTGCTGGAGCCACAGGTGCCACTGCGGCGGGATCTTCGTGCCCTCGAACTCCTCGAACGAGTCGACCTTGAACTCGGTCCAGCGGTGCATCAGGTGCAGCTCCGTCGGGTCCTCGTAGTACTTGTTGCCGAACTCATCCTCGCCCACTTCCTTGCCGAACTTGATGTCGCCCGGGTTGTAGAGCTTCCAAAGCGAGAGCTTCCAGCCGTAGCGGCGGTACGCCTCGCTGTATTTCTCGTAGATCGAGTAGAACGAGCGCACCTGCAGCTGTGCCGTCATGGGCGAGCGCGCCAGGGCGGCCACGTTGCTCTTCTTGACGAGGCGCCCACCGGCGAGCGCCGCCGTCTGTCTGCCACCAGCCAGCATATTGCTCCTCTTCTTGCGTGGGAAACGAATGAAGGGTGGCCTCATGAGCGGTGGAAGAGAGAAGGGGGAGAATGTGACGCGAAGGTGCCGCGAACGTCGCTCGAACGAGACTTAAGTTCCGGCGGTTCTTGAGTTACATTCAGAGCACATTCGTGCGACTTGTTTTGGTTTCGCTAATAGATGTCAAGTACCGTTGATAAGAAGGTTTACCGCTTTGTATTGGTGAAATGGGCGACGACCCATTCTTGGGAGACGATATTGTATAGAGTTGGCTGTATGGCTTTGGTTTTGTTGATGAGGCAGATCTGAGCTCCAAGATGCAATTTTTGGTGCTGTCGTCGAGATCTACAGCTGGTCCTACTGCGAGAGTAGCGTTGCGCGCAGTCCTCCAGAGCAGTTTTTTTATCAGGAAGCATCTCGGGTGCACAATCCAGTCATATGCTCCCTAATGCGAAACAGATCACGATGTGATCTATGCAAGTTTCGGTTTATTGCGTAGTATAATATCGGTATACCGGTTTCAGCACATATACCGGTGTATATCATATAGTACCAGTACTGAACCGACTCAAATGACGAGCAGCTGGTTTAGTATGCACATAGAAAAGCCAGAATGATCCGACTATTGCTTTTTGTCAAGGTTATATGCCTCGTTTTACTGTTTAAAATCTTACTAAACCGCAGCATATACCCTTTCATAGAAGAACATCTCAACAATTCAGCACGACACACGCTTCTACAGCACCTTCCACAGCGGCGCGTTTTCTACCGTGCGCTACAGTATCTCCCGCTCTACTTCTCCTTCGTGGACACGTTGGCTGCCCAGCGCTCGCAGAAGACCAGCGCCGCACGTAGAGCTCAACGCGCGTGCTCTCTCTCTCTCTCTCGGTGGATATCCATATTGCTGTAGCCACGGCGTGGCCAATTGCTCGCTCCATCATTTACGCGCACCACGACTGATGAGCGCGTCGTCTGGGTCCGCGTCGGCGCCGACCGCCGATGACCTGCTGAAGAACCTGCTCGACTCGGTGACGCCCACGACTTCGTCCACCAGCAGCAATGACGGCAGCGCCTCAAAGACTACCGGTAACATGCCTACCACTACGGCACCTGCGCCACAGCCTGCGGCTACGACCGCGACGCCAGCACCAGCGTCTACTGACCAGAGCGTCGCGTCCACCGCCGACACGAAGGCGTCCTCCAGCAACGGCAGCGGCGCAGGTCTTTCGATCGGCCTCGCCATCGGCGCCGTACTGCTTGTGGCCTTTGTCGTGCTCTACTTCCGCCAGCGCAAGAAGGGGCGGTACAAGGTGCCAGGTCACAACCACGACCTGGGCACCCCGCAGCTCTCGATCGAGCTGCCTCGGCCGCCGCCGCTGAATGGAAACGAGAAGCCTCAGGACGACAACCGCGTGTCCGTGTTCACGAGCGTGCAGTACGGCGGCGAGAGCGTGTTCAACGCAGTGGGCGAGGTGAGTCCAGGTTTCCAGGCCGGCATGCGTCCAGCGCTATCCGCGCAGTACCGAGCGTCCAACAACCCGCAGAGTGGACCCGTGAGCACGACGTTCCACATGGATGGCGGCGGCAGCTCGGCGTTTAATCCGTCAATCGTAAACCCAGTACTAGACAGTAGCAAGACGAACAAGCTCACGCGCGTGGTCGCCGGCCGTGTGCCTGCGTTCGACAACCCGCGAGCAGCTCCAGTCCCAACTGAAGGCGGCGACTCGCTGTCTCGCGACACGAGCGCCAGCACATCGAGCCTCAACAGCCTGCACGACAGCATGTGCGGCGACTTTTTCAAGCACGGCGACGGTCTCGGAGAACGAATTCGAGCCAAGAGCCGCACCAAGCACCCGCCCATGGTGCTCGAGGAGGATGAGGAGTCCTCGAACCGGTCGAACCAGCCTTCCGCATCCAAGATCGCGGCAGCCGCTGGTCTAACGCCAAAGACCGTGTATGCAGCCCCAGCGACCCCACTGACAGCTCCGCCACCACCAGTCCCAGCGCCTCGACGGGCGCCACCCCCGCCACCACCTGCAGCTGCGTTCGTGAAGCCACCGCCGATCGCGGCCAGCAACACGCAGATGTATCGTCCGTCCACGGAGAGTGAGATCCGATTCCAGCGGCTCTCTACCATGTCGTCCGACAGCATCGGGTCCATGAAGCGTGCATCGACGTCGTCGACCGAGAGCGCAAACCCGCGCGCCGGGTCCATGATCGAGATCAACGAGATCGTCGGCGGCGAGGGCTCCCAGCGCGCCAAGGAGATCGAGATCTAGGCCCACCCACCAGTCCAGGAATCAATTCGACAAGTGGTGTAAAAGCCCATGGGTTCCCAGCTACTACTATGGGGAAATCAATCGGCCATTGATCTTCAGATGAAAAAGATGACGAACGTATGAGGAGTGTGAGTGGATGGACGGGGTCGAGTGCTCTGTTGGTCTGTGCTGAGCAGGAAGAGGCGAGCGAGTGTGTTTGTAAGTGAGCGTGCGTGTGCGTTGTTTTTAAAGTGAGTATGGAAATGAAACGAAAGCCAAGCGATGTGCAGCGAGAGGCAGGCAGTCTTCACAGCTCCATATTCAGTAACTCTTGGATCCTGGTGCATGGGATCATGAGCGCATTAACGCATGGGATCATGGCATGTGGTCATAAGTCCATTAATTAATATATGAAGCAGCTATTTAGGCCGTCGGGGAGTCGTACCAAATGGTGGACTTGGGTGGCTTTCAACTGTGTGAAGTCGTTTGGCAAACAAACAGTTATGGTGTGAGTCATCCTGAACACATATTATTGTTAATGCGCTCCAGGCAACTTCCAAAAGCCTAGAAACGTGTGCTGTATCCAGTCTCCGCGCAAGTACCCGTCGGTCAGACAGAGCCCCTCCGCTGGATAGTACTTGCTGAGGTCCATGTACACGTCGCGGAAGTCTCGCCCTTGCTTATCGTACAACATGACAACGTAGTCGGTCATGAGCCCCGAGCCCGAGATGTCCTGGATCAGGTCGTTCTCCATGTTACGCAGCCCAAGTGCATCATCGTGGACCGGATCATCCACTTGATGTGCTTGTTGCGCGGCTTCGAAGCCGCCATGGCCCAGTTCAGGACCTGGAACAGGCGGTTTAGGTTGAACCGCCGGCCATCTTCTCGATACACGGGCTTCTCCCAGCTGCTCGCAATCGACTCTTTGTCGAACACGACGTCGCAGTCGCTTGGGAACTCGATCTCGAGTGCGTGGACCGCGGGCGACGTGTCGGCGTCCACGGCGAAGCACTCGTACTTGTAGAGCGCGATGAACTTGAGAAAATCGTAGCCGATCACGGTCGGGATCGCTTAGCGATACGCCTTGAGCATGTACGGCTGGAACCCTTCGATGAGTTCCTCGGCGCTCGTGTGCACCACGAGCTTGTAGCCCTGCTTGATGTACTGGTTAGGGCCGCGCGGTGCCTTGCTGATGTTGCCGATACAGACCACATGCACCTACACGTGCGCGAGCAGATGGATGCGTTGCTGCCCGATCTTCTCGATCAGCAACATGGTCATGAGCTCGTCTAAGTCGTAGAGCTCTTGCGGCTGCGTGGTGGCATCAGGTTGCTCGCTTCGTACTCGAGCCGACTCGTTCGAGCCCTGCTGTGATCCTGACGCCGTCGAAGCCTCGTCCAGCAGTGCAGTCTCGTTGTCGCCGGTTGTCACCCCAGACGACGACGCCGTGCTGTTCTCTTCGTTTTGAAGCGCAACCACCTCGCTCAGCCTCGGATGCACTACTCGGGCTGCGTTCGTGGTCTCCTCGCGCTTCTGCATATGGACGAGCCGCTCCGAAAAGAGCAGCTCGGACTCGAGGTCCATGAACGCCACGTAACCGAGCACTGCGGCGAGCAGGAAGAGTGCAGCGCGCGTCGAGGCGCCATCGTCTTCGTTTGGGAAGTAGGTGCACTTCGATTGCCTGTCGTTCGTTGTGGATTGAAGGAGGGCGTTCAGTAGACCCCACTCGCAATAGTAAATATCCTTTTTGAGAGCAGAGTTTTTAGACAAACAAAACATGATTTTGCAATTGATTTGATATTCTTAATATTCTGAATGATTGCAGTACTAATTCTGCTATTTGATAACCTCTTT
>JAASGT010000410.1:0-26649 GCA_023334315.1 Globisporangium alternatum | reverse complement strand
GGATCGCGCCTGCGAACTCTACGCGCAGATCAAGGGTGGGCAAGTGGACTACGGTGCCAAGCACTCGGCCACGCATGGCCACACGCGTCTCGGCCGCACCTTCACGGGTCTGTACCCCGAGTGGGGCAACGTCGTGAACGGCAAGGTGAACAAGGTGCACCTGATCGGTCACAGCATGGGCGGCCAGACCGTGCGCATGCTCACGCAGTTGCTGAACAAGGGCAGCGCTGGTGCGCCTATCGTCGAAGACGCCGCCAGTCACCTCCTCTTTGTCGGTGGAAAGGATTGGGTGCACTCGATCACGACCATCTCGACACCAAACCAGGGCACGACGCTCGCCAACGGCTTCTCGGAGATCGGCGACATGGTCAAGAGCTTGCTCGGCGGTGTCTTGTCCGTGCTCAACCTCGGCGGCTCCGCCACGTCAATGATCTACGACGCCAAGCTCGACCAGTGGGGGATCACGCCCAAGGCCAAGGGTGAGTCCATCCCAACGTACATCAACCGCGTCTTCAAGAGCACCATCTTCGCACCAGGTTTCAAGGACGTGTGCCTCTGGAGCCTGTCCACGCAGGGCGCTAGTGAGGAGAACAAGTGGGTCAAGACGCTGCCGAACGTCTACTACTTCAGCTACGCGACGTCCGACACGTTCTCGTCGCGCGACTTCTTCTTGCGCAAGATTCAGCTACCCAATCTGTTCACGATGATCCTACCAGCGCAGCCTCTGGGCGTCTTCATCGGTAGTCGCTATGCGCCCAACAACGGACTGAGCACCGACTGGCAAGAGAACGACGGTGTCGTGCCAACGTACTCGATGAGCAAAGACTCGAGTGGGCAGCTCGTGCTCTTCAACGGCAGCTCGCAGAAGGGCAAGTGGAACCAAATGCGTCAGCTCAACCGCTTGGACCACCTGGCGGTCATCGGCATCACACTGCACACCCAGGTGAAGAATCTGTACGTCGCCCACGCAGAGGTGCTCAAGAGCTTGCCATTGGACACCACTGGTGCGATAGCGACCACGGAATCCTTAGTGGACGAGTCACTGAACGCCACGTCGGAGATCTCGCAACTCGTGCTCCATGCGCGAGTGGATGCTGCGCTCTCTGCGCTCACGACTGCAGCAGAGAAGCTCAACTCTGCGGAAGACCTCGTGGCGCTTTGTGCGAGCCCCCTTAATGAGTTTGCTGCGAGCTACTGCCAGCAGATGATCCAGAACACGACGCGGCGCCGTCTGAGAGGCTGAATACTGACCACTTCTTAAAGTTGGTAAGGTTAGTTGATAGGCATGGGTGGCCGTCAGAGCGTATGTGCTGATGGAGACAGGACTTCCTTTGTATAATGTAGTAATTTGTGCTATGCTCGAGACTGATGTCAGTCTGTGCCTATATTGAGGCAACAATGCTTGCAATCAAGCCAAGCAGCCATCAATACTCACCACCATTCTCGCGCAATAGCATTGTACGATCTCGATTGTCGTCGACGATTCGCTGATACAAGCTCCAGTTTTGAGTGCAATGGTAAGTGCAGTGTACATGCGCTGGACGTATGAAGTTGCAGTTGTGGACCTAACAAGCATGAATTGTGAATAGAACTGATGAAGTAGCGTCAGCTCTTAGCCTCGTGATCATTCAATTGGACAGGAGCGCCATGATAGCTCAAACGGAGCCACGACAAGCAATGCGCTGCTACATTTTCCAAGTACCACACCACGAGTACGGCGCTAAGAGAAAATGTCAAAAGTTGCTCGTTACGAGCCTGTTAGAACAGGAGAAAAGTGGCTTTTGACTCTTTTGTCACTAAGAGAAAAAGGGTCATAAGTCGCTTTTTTCCTGTTCTAACAGGCTCGCAATGGTCGACTTTTGACATTTTTTTCTAATAGTGGAGGCAAGTCAATTCAGGGGTCAAAACAACGACAATTTCTTACGGCCCACTTCGATAAAACTCTCGAAAAGCGGCAAGATGGACAGCAGCCGACGGAGTCGCAGCGCGTCCGTCGACAGCCTCGGGCGCCACAAGCGCAAGCGCGAGCCCAAGCGCAGCGGTGGGCGTGGTAGGTCCCGCTCGCGCTCTCCTGCTCGGTCGCCGTCCAGCTCCCGCTCGCGATCGCGCTCTCCGTCGCGCCGCGGTCGGCACCACAGAGGCGCCTCGTCGTCTCGCCACGGCCGCGACAGACGACGCAGCAGTCGAGACCGCCAGAGCCGCAGTCGAGAACGTGGCGGTGGTACGAGAGACCGCGAACGCATGAGAAGCCGCCGCTCGTCGTCGCGTTCGCTCTCCAGGCCGCGACGCGAGAGTGGTGACCAGCGCAAGTATGTGCCGACCTCCCTAATTGACACCTAACCTAGGTTGATACTGTGTACTCTATGGAAAATGTGTATCTTGAGGCTAACAGTATTTGTTTGTATTGATACACTAGTGGCAAGCCTGTGGCCGCAAGCAGCGACAGGCACGAGGACAAGAGCGCGCATGCCTCTGGTGCAGGTAAGGACGCAGAGACCGCTTCTGCTGCCTCGGGTTCCAGTGCAGTGGCGCCAAGCGCGCTCTCGCACCTGACTGAGGAGGAGCAGATGCAAGCGCTCATGGGCTTTGGCGGCTTCGACTCTACCAAGGGCAAACCCGTGGTCGACAACGTGCAGGGCGTGGCCACGGGCGGCATCCGCAAGGAGAACAAGCGCGAGTACCGCCAGTACATGAACCGCCGCGGCGGCTTCAACCGCCCGCTCGACAACACCAAGTAGACGCAAGAGAAGATAGATAGAGGAGGAGAACTTTATACACGCACGCTGCATGCCTTCGTGTTCTCTCGCTCTCTTGTCTCTCACAGTGCACTCTGGTCTGTCGCTGTTGGCTTGTAACTTACCTTATTTTCTGGATGGTGACGATGGCGCAGGAGTTCGCCTCGTGGCTGGTGTCGAAGCTGTAGAAGAAGACAGCGAAGACGCTGTCGTGTTCCGGCTCGAAGCGCGACTGCCAGCACCACCAGTAGCATCAGCACCACGTGCTGGAGCCGCTTGCTGTCGCCTTCCACCACGCCTCGCCAATCGCGTCGCGTACGCAGCCTTCGCGTCGGCCTTGCGCTGCGCCTCCTCGAGCAGTCGCAGCCGCTCCATCTCGAGCCGCAGCTCTTCGCCCACGAGCCAGCGCATGAGCTCGTCCTCGTACTTCATGAAGAGCCGCTCATTGAACTCGCGCTCGAGCTCGAGGCGCTTGAGCTCCGCGAGCCGCGCGAGCTCCTTCTCGACCGCGCGCTGCCGGGCTTCCTCCATCTCGAGCTCCAGGTTCGCGCGGATCTCGCGCTTAAAGTCGCGCGTGCGTGCGAGAAGCTTCTCCTTTATCACGAACTTGTCTGCAATAGCAGCGCGCTCAGCGACGCGCTTGTCGCTGATCTCAGCCGCGATCCGAGCGACCTCGGCTGCAAAGCGCTCGGCTGGCCGCAGCTTCTTGGTTGCTACAGTAGCCTCAGCGCGTTTCTTCTTCGCCTCCTGGGACGTCATGCAGCGATGTAGATCCACCACTTCGGGACGCCGCGCGAGCCCCAAGCGATGCGCGACGTCGAACGCGCGGAAGAGCGTCACGTGGTCCACAAAGTATTCGTTCTGCTGCACGTCCCACTCGTGCGCGTACGCCTGCTCCGCGTTCTCTACGGCCGAGGGACAGTCGACTGGGTGGTGCACCAGCACGTGACGTACATCCGCGAGTGCCGATGGGAGCTGACCGAGCAGCTGAGACGCCTCGGCGCGCTTGAGGAAGATATGGATCGCGGCCTTTGGCACGGGCTTCGACAGGAGGTAATCGGCGGACTGCTGCTCTCTGTATTCGAAATTGTTGTCCTGCTCAGATGGACTCTGCGGTGATGGGACGATCAGCATGAGCGCCTCCGTGAAGCTCGTGACCGCCTGTGGGAACTGCATGAGCGCCATGTGCGTGAGCCCTTCCAGGTAGTGCGCAGTCGGTAGCTCCGTCACAACATGGCGGATCGCAGCCTGGAAATCAACCAGCGCTTCTTTCGCAAACGCATGTTGCTTCTCACGCGCAACGCGTCTCTTCTCTGCTGCCTCTGCCAAATGGGAGTGAATCTCCACAGTGGTGACGTCGTCATTGCCAGTCTCTGGACCGCCTAGTGAAAGGTGAGCTGCCGCGGTGAAAGAGGTCACCACGGTGCTCTTCTTTTTTGTTTCAAGCGCTTCCTTGTCATCGCGGCCCCCATCATCGTGACTGTTGTTGTTGTTACCAGTGACGCGTTCCTGTTCACACTGCCGTCGCTCGTTCCCTTGGCGCTGCTTCTGTTGGTTGACCGCCCACCTTGCGTACAGTAGATCTTTCCCGTGAAGCTCGCGCTCGCAGGTGTCCACAGTCACAGACGACGCGTCGATATTTTCATTGGACAACTTGAGTAGCATGAAGCGGCAGTTGCCACGCGCAAAATGGAGTTGCGGACGCTGCTCCTTTTGCACTTGCTGCGGCTGCGTGTCCAGCGTGTCCAGCAATGCCGAGAAGAGCGCTTCAGCAGCCTCGTACTGCTGCTCGGCCATGAGTCTCATTGCTTCTGCGAGCATCTGTCGCCTTTCCATGGCTCGTCTGTTGATCTCATCGTTGAACGGGTTGTTGGAGTAATCGCAGTAGCACGACGCGTGGTACAGCGCTGGCGGATGCACCTTGAGCTGGTTGTCGTGTGCCTGCAGCGATGCGAGCGCACTTAGCGCCATCATGGACGTGGGCAAGGTCTCCAATTGGTTGAACGAGACGTCCATGTGCGTCAGCTGTGCTAGACTCCCAATCCCCAGTGGCAGGTTCCGTAGTCGGTTATGATTGCATTTAAGATCCTGAAGCCTCGACAGCGTCATGAGCTCGTCTGGGAGTACTTCCAGCTCGTTCTGACTGAGGTACAAGACCTCCAGATTCTGAAGCCGTCCAATCTCCAGAGGCAATAAGCGCAGCTTGTTCTCAGAGATGTCGAGATGGCGGAGCTCGTGGCACCATCGCGCGACTTCGATGGGGAACCGCGTCAGGTAGTTGCCGTGAAGCACGAGCTCTTCGAGCGTGTCCTTCATCACAGATCTCGAGAAGACCACGGGGAACTCGGACAAGACGTTCTGACGGAGGTGAAGCGCCTGGACGGGCGAGTCTTTCAGGAACTCGATCGTCTCGAACCGGGCGACGCCGCATGAGTTTGCCGAGAAGGACCGAATGCTCGAGAGCCGTCGAAATAACATGTCGAGCGTGACCAAGTTGGGGTTGTTGTCCAAGTCCAGTCGACTGAGGCGACTGAGAACGCCAAGCTCCTCGGGTAAGTACTTGAACTGGTTGCTCGACAGCCCGAGCTGCTGGAGGCTCTGCAGATTTCCAGCGCTCGCAGGAACGTTCACCAGCCGATTCTCCTTGACTTCGAGGATCTCGAGCTTCGATAAGCTGCCGATGGATTCTGGAAGAGCCGTCAGCGCGTTCTTTTGCAAGTAGAGACATCGGAGCGACTCCAGGCCCCCGAGCTCTTCTGCCATCTCGCCGATGTTGTTGTTCGAGAGGTTGAGAAACTCGAGCGACGTGCACTTTTCGATCGATTTGGGTAGCTGCGTGAGTTTGTTGTGGCTCAGCATCAGTGACCGAAGCTCCGTGAACAGTCCAACGCCCACCTGCCACTCGCGCGTCTCTCGCAGAAGCTTCAGGTCTCCCTCAACGTACGGCAGCTCTTGGAGCACGTTGTGGCTCAGATCGAGTCGCCGCATAGCGCGCAGCTTCCAGAGTTTCGGTGAGAACGCGCGGATGCGGTTGTGCGACGCATTCAAAGCCGTGAGCGTAATGGTTGTCTGGAGACACGAGGGCAGGCGCGTGAGGTGGTTGTAGCTCACGTCCAGCTCTTCCAGGTGCACGAGGTCCTGAATCCCGGACGGGATTCGCTGGAGCTGGTTTTTGGATAGCACCAGCTTTTTCACGAACTGCAGGTTCCAGATCCGAGACGACAGTTTCCAGGCATTCAGGCCGCTCATGTCCAACTCCGTGCCTTCTTTCCCGTCATCTTCAACCTCATCGACTCGCTGCTGGGCTTTCGAGCGTGGAAACTTGCGTCGACTCTTCTTGCTACCTTCTGTACCCTCGTCTTCGTTGTTGTTGTCTTCGTCGCCATCATCATCGCCGTCATCCTGTTCAGCTTCCAGTTGGAACTCATCAAAGTCCGCATCCTCGTCTTCGTCATTCTCATCATCACCGATCCCCAGGGTGATGAACAGCGCGGGCTTATTCCACGACGACGTATTCGAGACGAGATTCGTGTACAGCGTTTGCTCTGTCACCGGGTCCTTTGTGATCTGGTAATGCGCTTTCACCAGCCGCGAGGTTTGACGCCGCTCGCGCTTGCCACGGAACAGCGACTGGAGGCGAACGACTGCGAACACGAGATAGGACAGATCCTCTTCCTGCTCAAACTCTGGCAAAGTCCACGATGTCTCGCCCGTGTGGATGTTGTAGTAGTACGAGGTCTGCGAGGCTTCGTCGAACGCCTGCTGCCAGCCGTTGCTACTGCTGCTATCGCGCTCACTGGTGGATTCGCCTGGTAGTGTCCACGAGGTTTCGCCAGTACTGGGATGTCATCGACCACCATGGAATTAGAGCACTGCAGACTTCTCAGCCTCGGTCAGGTTGAACGCGCACAACGACTCACATGCGGTTGAAGAAGTACGATCGCTGTGAGGCTTCGTCGAAGGCTTCTTCCCATGCCGACATGCTGCTTGGCTCGCTTCCGCTACTTGAGAGCTTTCAAACGTTTCTATGAACGAACCGCACGTGAGGAAGAAATAGACCGACCATTCAGCTCACACAACGCTTGGACAATCTCGGAATGGTGCGGCGGTGGTTTGCAATTTTGCTTGTATTCCTCACTTTGACGCTCTATCCAACACAACTTCACACTTCAGCACCGACATGAGTTTCGTGTTGTATGTTTGCCATGAATTCATTGTGTCTCGTGCTGGTCGTACGATCTGCGGATGTGCTGCTGTCGCTGGCGTTGCAGTAGTTCTTTCTGCATCTTCGTGACGTCTGTGATGCGATCTTCGTTCAGTGAAATGCGCTCTTCCAACACGGAGAGCGTGCGAGTGATGATCTCTAACTGGCCGACAATGTGCTGAAGCGTTGAGGCCATGTTGTCCGATCCCTGAACATAAGTTTGTGTATCTGATGCGCTGAAGCTCGCTCCATTTGCTCCAGCTCCAGAGCTCAGGCGGTTCGCTGCTGTTGTCGTTGGAGCTGCTGACTTCAATGGCGAAGACAGTCCAGAGATCCCACCAGAGGGTCGAACCTCGTAAAATGAAGCTGCGCCAGGGTATGTGGGCTTCTGAGTCGGCGTTGGGGCTTGGATTGGCGTCGGAGGTGGTGACATCGCCATGAATTTTCGAGGACTGATCGCCGATGGCGTGTCGTATCCATTGTGCGTTGGTGACTTGGCACGGGAAGAAGCAGAGCTGGAGACTGGTGAGATGACTGGAGCCGTCGAGATGCGCGCTGGTTTCCTGTCGCTTGTGTTGCTGCTGCTGTTGACACCATTGCTGGTAGTTGAGTGGGCGCTTGCTCTCGAATCCGCCGGCACAACTTTCGGCGTGTCGACGTGCAGATACTTGTCCAAGTCCGCTTCCCAGACCATCACGAATGAATCGACGGACCCGGACGCGACAAACTTGCTGTCATGGGAGAACTCGGCGCAGTTCACCGCTCCGTCGTGGCCGTGGAGAGTGTACAGCACTTGCCCCTCTCTCACATCCCAGATCTTGATCGTGTTGTCGATGGATGTGGACACCAAGTAGTTCCCCGACGGGTGGAAGTGGATGCTCGTGACATTCGAGTCGTGCGCCTTGTAGTGCTGCACCAACTTGGCCGAGCGCGTGTCCCACATGTTGATACTGCGATCGTAGCTGCACGACGCGATCGTGTTGTTCCCATCTCGCGGATGGAATTGCACGGCGTTCACGATGCCGGCGTGCTCATAGAACGTCTGGATGCACATGCGCTTTTCCTTGTCCCAGAACTTGACCGTCTTGTCGTCACTCGCCGACGCGATCTTGGACGCATCGGGGCTGAAGCGCGCACAGCGCGCCCAGTTGCTGTGGCCCGTGAGCGAGCATTGGAAGCGTCTTGTGGGCAGCGACCAGATCTTGATCGACATGTCGTCCGAGGCCGTGAGCAGCTCCTTGGCGCAGTACGAGAAGCTCACGCTGCGGATCGCGCCGGCGTGGGCTTTGATAGTAATCGACTCGCCCTTGACCGTGGGCGTCCAGAGGCGCACGGTGCGGTCCTGCGACGACGACGCGAGCAGATCGCCCTGCGGCGAGAAGTTCACGTCGTAGACTGGCCCTTTGTGCCCCACGAAGCGGAACGCGCGCAGCTGCGGGCGGAAGTTCCAGATCATAACGGAGCAGTCCACGGACGCGGACGCCAGCTGCTGCATGTTCGGGTGGAAGCTCACACTCGTGACCGCGGACTTGTGCCCGCGGAACGTGCGCTCGAGCGTTGGCGTCTCCATGGCTTGCTCGCCCGCCTGTTCAAAAATGGCGCGCTTACAAGATGCAAAATGCGGGGTTCAACGAGTGAAGGTTGCACGAATGTGATCCGAAAAGGAAAGATAAAGGATGTTGGGTGAATGCTGCGCTACGGGTAGAATCCAAGACATTCGAATCAACAACAGCGTGAATATCAAACGTTTCGAATTCGATGGCTTTGCATTCGAGAAGAAGCACCTTCATCATCATCATGTGCGCTTGCATAACGACAAGATCTGCTCTTCATTCGGACATGCGGACGACACGCATTGAATGGTTTCGGCACGTTGAGTCACTGCTCAAGAGTCTGGTGCTGGTAAGTGGTGCAAGCTGATTGCTTGGCTGCTGCTTACTTCTGCGCGGCGAGGAAACGCTCCTCGACGTTCTTCCAGTTCACGACCTTCCAGATGGCGCTCAAGTAGTCCGGGCGCACGTTCTTGTACTGCAGGTAGTACGCGTGCTCCCACACATCCACGCTGTTATCAATAGGATCACACATCAAACGCATATATGAGTCCACCCGCCCCTTTCAACCAACACAATACAATACAATCCAAAGCAGACGTACCCGAGCAATGGGACAAGGCCCACGGTGGAGAGCGGGTCCTGGTTGGCCAAAGTCGCGATCTGGATGCGCTTGTTCTCCTTCGAGTAACCGAGCCAGCCCCAGCCCGAGCCCTGCACCGCGGCGGTCTTGGCCGAGAACGTCTTCTTGAACGCCTCAAAGTCGCCGAACTCGGCCTCGATGGCCGCGCGGATCTCGCCGTCCGGCTCGCCGCCGCCGCCCTGGTGAGTCGGCGCGAGGTTCGTCCAGAAGATCGAGTGGTTGATGTGGCCACCGCCGTTGAAACGGAGCGCCGGCTGGAGCGCGATCAACTTCGCGTGGTCCTCCTTGTGCTCCGCCTCGGCGTACTGCTCGAGCGCCAGGTTGTAGTTGGTCACGTACGCCTGGTGGTGCTTCTGGTGGTGGAGCTGCATGATCTCGCCCGAGATCACGGGCTCGAGCGCGCCAAAGTCGTACGGGAGGTCCGGCAGCTTGACCGTGGCGATGCCGCGGGTCGCGCTGGCGCTGGCCTGGCGGGCGCCGGCGGTGGTGAGGGCGCGCTTCATGATCATCATGACTGTTGTTCTGCTTACTTGCTGTGCTGCTTGCTTTGTGGCGAGTGTGGAAGTGACCAATGTGATCCAAGCTGGTCCCCACGTCAAGATCGGCGTTCCACCCCCGCTGTTAACGGGTTCGTTTTCAAGTGCGGATTTATCTAGGTTCAAATACACGCATAAGTACTAAGATTTGTATAGTAGCTATCGAAACTAGATAGAAGAAAGAAGGTAAATTTGAAGGCTTTTTGTGTCGAAACACACACACTCTCTTTCATCGAATGATAAAGGTGATACATTTTAAGAGGCATCACTCTTAGAATGTGCGCCTGCTTTCGTCATGCTGGGACGCGTTTCATTCCGCTTATATTCAATCATACAGGTTTCACTGGTGTTTCGTCCACACGTATTATTTTTCACAGGTTTTCTCGCTTCTTGGTCATTTGAAAACCAGTTGTGTCAGTCATTCCAACCACACTCCAAGGCCCAAGAGCTCCGAGTGCAAGCAAGTGCGGCTGTCTGCATTCCCTCCCGCTCTCGCCATGCAGCCCGCCACGCACGCAAACACGAGCGTCGTGAACACAGAGGAGGAGCTACTGCGCACGGCACCGCTCCCCCACGAGCGCGTCGTCTACTGGGGCTCCGGCAGTCCACAAGGTACAGTGGAACAAAACACAACAGCACATATGCTCGATTGAAGCCACGGTCTTTACATCATGTCGTGGATGTGTATTTGGCGGACAGCGTGGCGCGTGCTCATCGCGCTGGAGGAGAAGCACCTACCGTACCGCAGCGTGTGCGTGAGCTTCTCCAGCGGCGTACTCAAGGCGCCGTTCTTCCGCGCGCTCAACCCGCGCATGCGCGTGCCCGTGCTCGTCGAGCCTGTCGAGAACGCATCACAAGAGCTAAGCAGCACAGGAAAAAGTGCGCCTGCGAATATCGAGGCAAGCTCACCTGAGGTCGCATCGATCGCGCAGGGCATCTCGCACCTGCTGTCGCTGCCGCAGCAGCGTGTCGTGGTGTACGAGTCGACGGCGATCCTCGAGTATCTGGAAAGGAAGTACGCGAGCGCGCCCAGCATGCCGTCGTCCCTGCCGCTCTACGCGATCGCCCAGTCGCGCATGCACGAAGCGAACGAGATCCTCTCGGTGGTCGGCGATCTCGTCGTGTACCTGCGCCGCTTCCCGCTCGACAAGCGCAATCCGAGCGCCGTCGCGGCCAAGTGGGCGACGCTCGAGGCCGAGCTGAACCTCTGGGAGCGCTACCTCGACGGCCGTCTCTTCCTCGTGGACGCTGAGACGCCATACCTGTGCGACTTCACGCTCTTCACCAACGTCGCATACGCCGTGCGCTGCGGTCTGCAGCTCGACGGGCTCTACCCGCGCCTCGCGGTTTTTTACGCGCGTCTGTGTGCGCGTGAATCGGTCGCCACGACGTGGCCGCCGCACTGGAGGGACTCTGGTGGCTCCAAGGTGCTCACCAAGTGCTTCTACTGCAGATCGACGGACGCGAGTGAGTGCTCCTGCTGCGAGCAACAGCAGGAACCGCCGTCCTCCGCCTCGTCCTCGTACACTACATCTCCGCCGCAATCTCAATCGCAGTCGCACCATTCGTGAGTGAGTTCGTGAGCAAGTGATCGATCAGTAGCTGCAGCCGTTCCAAGTAAGTCATCAAAAAATTCTTACGCACCCACATCTCTCACTGCTTCATTGCCTTACGCTACGTGTCCAATATCCACAATCCAAGTCATTCATACCCTCCGTCTTTATATCTTTCTCCTCACAAGAGCCCAATGCTGCGCAGGAAGCCGTTCGTGCGGCGCAGCGTGAGCTCCTTCTCCTTTTCCGTGTTGACCACGAAGCACTCGACCATGCTCGCGCTCTCGCTGAAGTCCCAGTCCTTCTCCATCTGCTCGTAGACCTCCCACGTCGCGTCGCTCAGGTCGTTCTTGCGCGCGAGCAGCCGGCCGCGGATGATCTCACGGTCGCACTCGCAGATGATGAACGCGAAGAGCGCGCCTTCGTCGTGGGCCGCGCGAATGAACCGCTGGCGTAGCGCGCGGTCGCGGAACGTCGCGTCCACGACTGCGCGCTCGCCCTGGCGCAGGTGGCTGATGCTGCGGATCAAGATCTCGTCGTATGTGCGCTTGGTGACAGCGGGCGAGTAGATGCCCTCTTCAAAGCTCCCGGCCCTTGCCAATGCAGCGATCTCTTCATCGTCGCCTTGGCTGTCTACAGCTGCGTCTCCTTGTGGTTTCACACCGACGACGTTGCTTTCCCGTCCACTCAAGACTACGGCGCCGTTGTTCAGCACCTGCTCCTCGCTCTTGGCCGTCCGTCGGCCCGCGAGCTCTTTCCGAATCGCATCTGCTCGCAACCATGTCACGCTGCTCTCGTCGCCCGCGAGCATCTTTGCGAGACTGGATTTGCCGCTCGCGGGTAGACCGCCGACCAGCAGCAGACACGGACGCTCAACAGGTGGTGCGAGGAAGCTCAGTGCCACGAGCCAGTAGCAGCGCGCGCGCTGAATCTCCTTCTCGCGATGTGCCTCTGAGAGACTCGGGTCCACCACGCGAAAGCCGCTCACTTTCGCACGCACCACAGCGCGATACGCGGCGTAGAACGTGAAGAGCTTGGCGTTCTCGGGCGTGTCCTGCACGGCCTTGAGCAGGTACTGCTGTTGCAGGTACCGCGCGAGGTCCGGCCGGCCTTTGCGCCAGATGTCCATCATCAGGAACGCCACGTCCGAAAGCGGGTCGCCAAACCGGAACTGCTCATTGAACTCGATGCAGTCGAGCACCACGAACTTGCTCGACAATGACTTGCCGTTGTTCGAACTCAGCCGCATGTACACGTGCTCGAGCCGCAGGTCGCCGTGGCTGTCGCAGATGTACCCGTTCGCTACCCGCGAGGCAATCGTGGCCTTGAGCTCTTTCAGCCATGCGTACGTCAGCTCCTTCACGCGGCGGTACACTGGTTCGCTTACGGTCACGTGCACGTGTGACTGCGTCTGCTCAAAGTTCTGGTCAATGTTCGCACAAATCACTTCCTCTCTCCCGAACGCGTCGATCTTCTCGCCACGACGTGCGTTCTTGTGGAAGTCCACGAGTATCTGTGCGACCTCAGCGAGCATCTCTTTGGTCAAGCGGTCGTTGTTCAGCGCGTGCAGCAGCGTCTGTTCATCCGGGAGCCGCACCATGTGCACGGCCCACTCGATGATCTCGCCGTACTCGTCGTTGAGCCAGTAGTCGAGACTCGCGCTCTTCTCGGGCGTCCAAAAGTCGTCACAGCGCACCGTGATCTTGCGCGTCTCACGTTGCATGGAGATGGGAACGACGCCGACGTACACGTCCGGTGCGAGGCGCTTGTTGAGCTGCACCTCGGCGAAGCACGCCTGGAAACGCTTATAGAGCGTCGAAAAGTCCGCGAAGCCAAAATCCACTTCCTTCTTCACTTTGTACACGCGGCGTGGCAGTAGAAACACCATTGACATGTGCGTGTGAATCACGGGAATCTCGTGCGTCTCGGCTCCATGTGGGAACACGTCGTCCACGTCGGCGTCCTGCTGCGCGGGCGACAGCGTATACGCGTAGCTCTCGGGCTGCTGCAGCGCGCGCTCGATCTCCTCGGCGCGCACGATCAGCGGCGGCTGCTGTTTGTGCTTGGGGCGGCGCGGTTCCATCACTTCTTCTTGTCGTCTCGTGGGCTCTGCTCTGCTCTGGGCTTGTGGGGCGCGCAGAGAATTCAAAACTGAAGAGCCGAAGCCACGAATACGGCGAATCGAAGCACCTAATACTTGCGCAAAGATACATAATTGCGCAGATACACATTTTAGTTTACCTGCATATCAAATGTGATAGCCTTCTACAAGTAGATATTCGCGCGTTGCATATTATGCAAATTTATGATGCCCTGTTTACAATATTTTTGTGTCACTTAAATACAGCAACCCACTTTGAAAGGCGCAACAAAGACAAGCAAAAGCACGAATAGAAATGCATCAGAAATACACGGAAAATTCGCCAAATTCCGACATGGCTACATTGTTGTGACGACACATCACTTTTGACCTGATCAATGACGCGTGACACGCAGCCGACGGCGCTGCGTGCTCGTAAGCACCTGACGCAGTCGTTGGCAGCGATGGTACCAGTCCCAGCGTCAATGGATTTGCTCTTGAGCACCTCGGCGTGAACAAAATCCACATCCTTCACCCGGGTATGCAGCGTCACACCAACAACAGCGAGGTAGTCCAAACGATCAAGCTGGTGCATAGTGCTCCATTTGCCTGCGAACTGCCGTTGAACGTCATGACTTGGCTGATTGCGTCGCTTGTCATCGAGATCGTCGGCACAACGCCACCGTTTTCCTGTCACTGGCCCGAAAGCCGATCTTGACTGGGCGCCGACTGTCCATAACGACTGCCAGTGGCTTCTCATCTTGATAAAAGTATGGCGAATGTACAGCTCAAGGTCCGAGCCAACACGGCCTTTTACAAGCACAAATTTAGAGAGTTCGTGCATACCAATTTACAGAATCAGTCATGAGTAGACATGTTATGTTGTGCCTGCTGTTTAGATTCTTATGCTGATAATCCGGTATCGTAAAAGGGATATCTGGAAGGAATAGGAATTGTAATTACCGCTAGGCTCTGCACATTCTAAGTAACATTTTCCATCGTCACTCTCCGCTCCTGCTGCATTGTGCTCGGGGGCTGTTTTACCCCAATCAAGTCGAAACGCGAGCACGAAGAACGCGAGCGAGAAGAGCAAGTGAAGCGAGCGGATGTCGCGTCTCAACCCGAACGCCGGCGAGTTTGTGCCCAGGTGCGTACCGTGCCACTGACGTGTGTACGTACGGTACACCCATGGGTCCATCTTTAAGCTAATGCTGTGGCCTGTCGTGCTTGTGGACAATGATCAGTTTCGGTCCGGCGGTCGCAGTTGCAACACCAGCAGCAACGGCAGCCTCCTCATCCGCGCTCACCAGCGCGTTTCCATCGCAGCAAAACGGATCGCTCGCGTCGTCGACTGCAGGTCCAGCAGTAGTAGGGGCGGAGTATGGAGGCGTGCCAGCGGCAGGAACGCAGGGCGTAGTACAGGATGAGACGGAGGACTCGGCCGAGATGGCGATGCTCGTGAGTGGACGGTGACTACAGGGGCGGGGTGGCAATCGTGTACGAGTATTAACAAGATCAAGCACTCGCTTATGGTGCTGAACAGGACGACGGTAGTGGAGGCGGCTCGCAGACGTACTCGATCGAGTTCCTGCTCAAGGTATGCATCGGCACATCCTTCCGTGCCTGTACATGGCTCTGCTCGAATGGCTTTCTTTTTTCGTGTGGAAGGATATGTGTTGATGACGCACATGTACGTACTGTGTGTTTTGCTAATCGTGCGCAGTTCAAATCGATTTGCGACATCAGGCTGCCAGGCATCCCCGACGTCGTCCGCGCACCGCCGCCCATGAAGGTAAAATATTCAACTGCTACTGTGCCAACCATGTTCGTATAGGGACTACGAGAAAGGAGATTCACATCCTCGTGTGCCTGTTCTTGTGCTATAGAAACTCGGGGCAGTGGTGAAAGGACGCATCGTGTACTCAGTCCAAGACATGCTCCAGGTACGACATCTACCCTCTCGTCCAAGCGACTACAGAGCTCTTAATGGCATGCTAACGACTGACATCCTATGCTTCTCTGTGTGTGTCTATTGCCATGTACAGTTCCAGCCACTGTATGTGAAGATGCCGATGGACATTGCGTGGTCGGAGATCCTGATCTCGTGCGCCGAGACGGATCAGAAGAACAAGGCGCAACAGCAGGCGAAGGCGAACAAGCAGAAGGAGAAGAACAAACTGCGCGGCCAGCAGCAACTGCAGTACGACCCGTCGCTCGTCTGCTATTTTAACCCGACCGAGTACGCCGCCGCCATGGGGCTTTACACGGGTCCGCCTCAAGAGAATGGCGGAGCGGAGGCAGCACTGGGGGCGGCTGCTGGCGAAAAGGCGAGTGCTCCGGCGGTGGCCGTGAACCCGATCGAAGAAGCCGTGATCGCGAAGCGGCGACTTGCAACGTGAGTGGCCCGCTGTAAGAATGTGCTGGGCATAATTGTGAGGTGGGGATCTGACATTGAGAGGTGCTGTTGTTTATCTGTGGCACAGCCTGTTGGACGATGTTGGACCGGAGACCATCATTTCGATCTTGGAATCGTTCCAGGAGATCAGTATCACGTGCACGCACACGCTACAGGAAGTGATCGGCCTACTCTTTGACCACGCGATCGCAGACCCACTGCTCTGGTACGCTGCGATCTCTCATCACAATGTGGAATGGTTGGAACTGGTTTACTATGCGTTCACTGACTTTTCCATTCGTGCTGTGCTTCTATGACATATTCTTTGTTCGCTAGCGACTCGTACGCCCAACTTTGCTCTGGCATCTCGGAGAAGACGCCCGAGTTCAAAGAAGGCGCCAAGACGATCAACTTTCGACGTATCTTGCTCACGCGGTGCTATGAGGCGCTCGTGGAAGAGCCCGAAGTGCAGCAGCAGCAACAACAGCAGCATGTGCGCAACAACAAGCTGAATGGCACGACAGGCGCGTCGTCGCAGCACTCATGGCGACGGCGGTGTATGCTGCGCAACGTGCGCCTCATCGGCGAGCTCTTCCGGCGCCAGCTGCTCACGGAGAACGTCATGCACGTCTGCGTGGCGATGATGCTCGACGATGAAGTCAAACCGCAAGCCGAGATCATCGAAGCTGCGTGTGAATTGATCGCTCTGGTACGAAGAGGGACTGTTACTGCTCATTGCTGGTGCGGATGTGAGAGTTTGCTAACGCTTTCCTTGTATTGCTTCAGGTTGGTGACTTACTAGATGGCTCGAGTCCGGCGTCCCGTCGAACGATGGACGAGTACTTCACTGTGCTCAACCGCCTTCACGGCAACGCGCACCTGTCAGCGTCCGTGAAGAAGGCAATCGTTGAGGTATGTGTAAATGGGTTGCTTCCTATCTTGTGCTGCATGGTGGTGGGTGCTGCTGGCTGGCGACTAACTAGAAATCCTCCAATTTTGTTGCTTTACTACAGATGACGGCGTTGAGGTCCAGTGGCTGGGCGAAGAAGCGAGCTGACGCGGCACCGTCTCCATCGAAAAATGCCATCGCAGTTGAATTAGCTTCGACAATACCAGTCGACGTACCAGAGGCGACACCAGCAGAAGTAGTTGCGCCTGAAGCAACTCCAGCTCCAGTTGCGGTGGTGGAGGCATCTTCATCCGAAGTGGTGGAGGCATCTTCATCCGAAGTGGCGGTCACATCTCCATCTGCTCCACCAGTAGTAGCTGAAACAGCTCCAGTCGCAATAGCACCAGTAGCAGCAGAGACGCCACCCGAGTCCTCCTGAGGCTCCCGTTAGCAGTAGCAGTAGTCAGTAGTAGAATCAGAAGAAGAGCAAGAAAAAACAAAGAAAGCACAGAGTCAAAACTTCAAAGTATAAACATAACTCGAATAGAAAACAAACCAATAGACAACGTACGCGCCTCTCACTGGCCCACCACGAGAATCGCTGCGTAGCCTTGGCATGCCGCTCTCATATCTTCAGTCGAGAGTAGCGGCCCGTCGTATACTGGAAATTGAGCAGCACACGATCTCTCAAGGTCTGAAGCAGGAGGCCATTCTTAAGCGCCAGCATGGACGACTTGCCGTTTCCAAAATTGCTTGCGACATTGAACATCGTGATCTGTTGCTCGCACCACGCAGTCTTGACGTGCTCGTAGAGCGTCTGGAGGTTCTCACACGCTCGGTACTCGGAGCACTTGTTCTCGTTCAACTGGAAGCAATTGATCGGCAACGAAGAGTTCGAGACTCTGCTCACACAGTCCCTAAAGCGAATACGTCGCTGTTGAAGGCGTCGATCGATCGCAGCAGCTTGCGAGCGCTCGATAATCTGCAGCTGGCGAAGGCAATGGTGACACCGAGCAGCTCCAGTTTCACCCTCACCCGCAAGCTCTTCGGAAAACGAGGCAGCACGAATCCGTGTCGCTGCTGCTCAAGATGCGATGAGCTCCCTGTCGGCAAAGGTTGGGGTGCCGCGCTTATCAAACAGACGCTTCTGAAGGTGGCTGGGTCTACGATTGTGTGAAAGAGGTTGTTCAAGACGCGAAGCTGCGACGTACTCGTCTTGGGGGAGCGGGTGTGCACCGTGAAGCAGAACGGAAGTGCCGAGAGCGAGTCATCATGAAGCTTCGAGACTGTCGACAAGGATGATGATGCATCTGTGGAACGCAGTCGTTCACTTCGGCGCATCTTTAATGAGGCACCATCAATTCCAGAGGCGGCGACTTCTTTCTAAATAGCGGAAGACTCATGCGATGCAGCTGGTATGCAAAAAAGCGAGGGTCTATGAGAGCGGCTGTCCATTACCTGGTCAGAATATATGTTTTCTCTTTGAATCACTAGCGCGTGCGTAATGCACTACCCCAGGCGTTCGCGTTCTCTTACAGTTTTGCTTTTGTAAGATCGCTCACTCTCAAACTAGGTCGACGCCGACTTGTTGATTGGCCAGAGTAGCAGCAGACTCGTGCGCTTCTTGTACTCCTGGTATGCCTTCACATTGCCCCATCGCTCGTCGCCCTGCTTCTCTAGCAGCGGGATACCGGACACCTTTGTGAGCAGCAGCGTCACGAACAGCGGCCCCAGCGCCGCAAAGCTCTTGAACAACATGGTTGGCAGACCGTGCACCGCAATCAAGAAGATGCCGATCCACATGGTGATCTCACCGCAGTAGTTCGGGTGGCGCGAGTGTTTCCAGAGCCCCGACTTGATGAACTTGCCCTTGTTGCGCGCGTCACGGCGGAACTGGGTCTTCTGGTGGTCAGCCACTACTTCGAGCGCGTACCCGACGACCCACAGCGCCGTGCCGACAATATCGAGGATGTGCACGTGCTTATCCTGAGTCGAGTGCGCGAGACTGAGCAGCACGGGCAGCACGGTCAGAAAGACCCAGAGGCCCTGGATGCTCCAGACGGAGAAGAAACGCACGGGGTTGACGCGGATCTCAGTGAAGCGTGTGTCCTCGCCCACCTCACGGATGCGCAAATACAGGAACGAGCCCAGACGCACGCACCAGAACCAGACCATGGCCGTGAGCAGCACGCTGCGCCAGAGCGGAGAGAAGCCGTCATTACCACTGGACGAGGAGAGCACGAGCGCCAGCAGCGAGACCGTCGCAAACGTGATCGAGCCCGTGAGGTCAAAGAAGCGCTCGTCCTGCTTGGGGATCGCGTAGAGCGTGCTGAGCCACTGCACGCCGATGCACACGGCTGCGTAGAGCTGCAGGTCCGCATAGAGCGAGATGACGTACGCGAGCGGCAGCGTGGTGAAGAGCCCCGCGGCGTTGCGCAGGAAGCTCATAGCTCTTGTTGTGGTGGTGAAACGCTTGGAAGGTCGGGGCTTGAGAAGAGCTTGATGAAGAGCTCGGATTGAAGACTGATCTTCGTGTGCGGAAGCTAGAACTGAGTTCCTCACGGTTGTTGGGATCGTTCATTCACAAGTCGGCCGTCGATGTTCTTTCATGTTCCAGCGGCTTGTCTCGTGTATCAATGGGTGACTGCTTTTTGGCGGGGTACTGTTTCATCAACATGCACCACCGCGACGATCCCAGGTTCCGCGAGACCTGTGATGGCTTCATCACGTACACGATCGCGCTCTCGACGTGCTGCGAGCCGCGCAAGCACTTCCAGATGGAGCGGCGCTTCTCCGAGTTTGTCGCACTCGCTGCGGCGCTGAGAACAGACAACAATAAACCGTCAAGCGACACGTGTCGACAATCCAACGGCGAGACAGACGGTGAAGGCGAACAGGACCAAGAAAAAGCAGACAATGACAACGATAGACACAGTAGCAGCAACGGCGCGGCGTTCCAGTGGGAGCTGCCGCCCAAGACGTGGTTCAAGCTCACGCATTCACCGGCGCTCGAAAATCGGCGACGCCAGCTGGAGCAGTGCCTCGAGACGCTGCTCGCGCAGGACAACGGCGCGATGAGTTGCCGCGTGCTCGTGCGCGACTTCCTCATGCTTGACATCTTCAGCGTGCAGGTCGCCGAAGTGAAGCAGCAGCAGCAGCAGAGCCAGTAGCTGAAGGAATATTGTAATGCTGTTGTCATGGATTCTTTCTTCTTAACGGCACACTTCTGACACTTTTTGAGGTCGAGTACGTCCTCATCCGACACCGGCACGCACTTTTTCAGTGCAACGCCGAAGGCCACGACGAGTGGATCTACATGCTGCTTGTCGTTAGTGATTGTGACTTTCCCCGAACTGGAAGGGCTGAGACCTTTACCCGACCAGTTAACAGACCACTCCATCATGACACGGCCGTCGAGGACGGCGTACTTATCGTGTGTCATGAAGGAGGGAACTCATGGGTACACACATCTAGGCCAGCTTCGACCAATTTCCTAAGGGCAGACACAAATATTGCAATATTGATGCTGGTTATTGAAATAAGCGGAATATTGCGGCGCGTTTGGACGCCAAAATGCTGGAGCTAATTATTGCAAAACGGAGTCAAAATAGCAATAAGAAATCTTCAATTCGAAACTGAATACCAAGCGCAATATGTTGTGTAAGGAGGGAGCCACTCGTGATTTACATGCACCGACGTTCGAGAGAGCGGCGGAGACAGCACGAGCAGCTCGCTGCATTGCTCACGGTGGTCTACGCTACTTGTTACCTGATCAAAGAGTCGTCGTCACTCGCATTGTTATGACGAAGCGAAGGAAGTAGGCGATCGTTAGGAGCGCAGACGGCTGTCGCTTCCTCGGCATTCTTGACTTGGGCTTCTTAGGCTGGGTGGGAGGCTCGATGCTTGGAAGCAGGAAAGACAGGCCTTATGCTTGGCTGAAGTATGCATATGCAGGTGGGTATCCGTTGCTTGGACACTCCACGGCGCTTGGCGGTCTTGGTAATTTCATGCAAATTGAGATATGCGTTGCCAGGTTAGTAGTATGCAATAACAGGATCGTAGTGCGCATATTCGACACCAGGAGATCAGAATGCAATCCGAGGATCTTGGTCTGAACTCCATGCTCCATTAAGATATGCGCTTGAAGGGGACATCCCAAATTGGTCCTGGGTCGTAACATCCACACAAGCTCGCACTCGGGTGCCCGTGCTGTCTGAGCAGGCCAATCGACTACGGGAATCGGCTCGGGTGCAGTGAGCAGTGCAGATGACAACTGTGAAGATGTGAAGATAATGATGATGATGAGAGGACATGGGGAGTGCTGTTTGCAAAGAAGTTTTATCTTTTCATTATCAACGCGTTCACTACGAAGGCGGAGTACTCAAAACTGAGGCTGAATGGAACAGACACATTGTCACATGAGGCCAATCATTAGCACAGAATCCTACAGAGGTACTGCGAATGGCTTAGGCCTTGGAGACGAGCGGTGCGTACTCGCCCGAGTGCGTGGCGGCCTTCTTGTTTGGCAGCAGCAGCAGCAGGCTCGTGCGCGCCTTGTACGACTGGTACTCGGCGAGGTGGCCCCAGCGCTCGTCGGCCTGCTTCTCGAGCACCGGGATGCCCGAGACGGTCGAGAGCAAAAAGATGATGAAGAAAGGGCCGAGAAAGCCGAGCACCTTGTACTGCGTGGTCGGGAGCACGTGCACCGAGGCGATGTAGACACCGAGCCAGATGAGGATCTCGCCCAGGTAGTTCGGGTGGCGCGAATACGCCCAGAGGCCCGTGTGGATGAACTTGCCCTTGTTCACCGGGTTGTGGCGGAACTGCGTCTTCTGGTAGTCCGCGAGCACCTCCAAGTAGAAACCGATGACCCAGAAGGAGATGCCGACAATGTCGTAGACCGACACGGCCGTGTCCTTGTTGCCGTGCACGATCGTGAGGAGCGTCGGGAGCAGCGTGAGGAAGACCCAGAGGCCCTGGATGTTCCAGACCGAGAAGAAGCGCACGGGCGTGACGCGGATCTGATCGAAGCGCGAGTCCGAGCCCTGCTCGCCGATGCGCGTGATGAGGAAGTAGCCAAGGCGCACGGCCCAGAACCAGACGAAGACCGTGAGCAGGATCGAGCGCCACGTGGGCTCCTCGGCGCGGTAGAGCGCGAGCGCTGCCACGCTCACGTACGTGGCCGAGCCGGTCACGTCGAGGTAGTGCTCATCCTTGAACGGCACGGCGTAGGCGAGCGCGCCAACCCACTGGATGCCGAAGATCACGAGTGCGTAGAGCTGCAGGTCCGTGTAGTGAGCCACGAGTGCGGCCACGGGGATCGTGATGGCCGTGCCGGCGATGTTGCGCAGGAAGCCGGTCTTCTGCACGGGGGCGGGGGCCGACATCTTCTTCTCAGGGCTTGCGTGCGCTTGACGAGACGAAAAGAATTGTGCATGCGACCGAGTGATGAAAGGCGAGAGGCGATCGGATGGATAGCGCGAGAGAGAGACACACACGCCCTTGATGATGATTGAGAAGAGGGAATGCGGCCACTTAGTTCTGCGTGGCTTCACCCGTGTTCCATGGTTGTCACTTTGGCTCGCATTTCGTGCGTCTGGATTCATTGACAGGAGGGACTTCAGTTGTGTTTACTTGCACTGTGTATATAGCATAATTCTTTCTATAGATGATACTAATACACATAAAGCACAAATAAACCTGTGTAGCTGGTTTATTATGCTTACCTTAAAATAAACAGCAATGTGTGAGGACGAATGCAGCCGCGCGTCAACTGGATAGCAGCTGCTTCGTACCAGCAATGATGATGTGAGCTCTTGGCTTCGTCCCTCTCAAAAGCAATCGAGTGAGACTCGATTGTTTTCGAGAGGGGAAAAATCCAAAAATAGGGAACGAGATTGCTGCTCCCTAAAAGAGAGCTGTAAATGAGGAGAATGCTGGCACTGATGTAGGAATGCACCTCGCTTTCAAGATGCTTCTTGAACAAAACCTCAAATCATTCAACCAGATTAGGACCCAACGATCCACCTCCCTAATCGAATGCCATGTGTGTCAAGTGCGTGGCAGCTCACGAATCAGGTGTGACTTGTTTCACACATGGCGCTTCGTCCAGCGCAAAATGATTGATTGGGCGGCGCGCGATCCAACCAGGCGACAACGGCGGTGTGACAAGGCTCTGTGGCTCTGTTTGGTGGTGTGCTTGTCTTGCAATGATATTGAGCATTCGCTCGGTGCTCGCGACGGGTCTCTCTCATTCTCGAACATTCGAGCGTCGGGTCCCAGTCTTGGCGTCTTCTTATCATTCGCAACAACGCACAAAAACAAAATTGATTGGCTGTTTCGCCCAGCCCCGCCAATTAAAGAGCGTGGACAAGAAAAGAATGCGTTCAGCAACATTGATGAACACAGTCTCAACAACGATTTCGATCACTCCCAAACGGACAGCCCAACTTAAAAAGCCCAACTTTAATCCACAAAGAAGAGCCAGAGGCTCGCGTTCCAAGCAAGCGACAGCCCTTGTGTTCTTCGTTTGTTCCACTGAGTTTCAGAAATCGCCACTCGAGACGCCAAATCCACGCTGCTCTTGGCAAAAACGCGATGACTACAAAAAAGACTGCAGCCAGTTCGATCTTCAACGTACGTACATTTATCTCAAGCAGCGCCCTGGTGGCGTTGTTATTGCTTTGCTTGTCCTCCTCGCTCTTGTGGAGACTGGAGACTGCACTCCGACAGATAAAATCGCGCTCTGAAATGGCACAGGATACATACCGTTTTAGTTTGATGCTCTGAAAGGTCATAAACTCACGCTTCATGATGTTTACAAATGTAGAAACTCAAGACACACTACTTTATAGCAAACTTGAAAGCCATTGCGACACTGTGCAGAGCAGCCGCCTCGATTTCACGCCTTTCGGATTGCTGTTGCGGATGTTGAAGTTCTTGTACCGTTTTCAATGCCCGCAGCTTGGATTTCGCAGAGCTGAAAGAGTTTTTTCTCTTGAGCCATACAAGACAAGCTCATTTGATAAATCCACACACTGCTCGTCATTCGTGTCATTCTTCGTAGGTGGGGTCCGTTCGCTCAACACGGAGCTCATGCAGTTAAGGAAAATGAGCTCTTTGCCACTGCAAGTGAGTCGAGTTTCTTGATAAAAAGAGCAATCAACGGATACAACAGCAAGCGTAAATGCATCAATCCTCGGCTTTCCCATTGACGGACGGACGGACGGGGAGGGGGCGATACGCAACAGAGCAGTGGGAGCTTGCTTCCTATTTCTATCACCACGGTGTTGCCTCCTTTGCATATCGTGTCGAACTGCTAGAGCTCGCATTGCATTTGCATTTGTTGCAAATCTCCATGCAGATATCCTCTGATCTCGTGAGAACATACGCCAGAAGGCAATGATGGTGATGATGACCGAAGTTGAAGCTATTCAATTGCAACGCGTACCGTAAAAGTTACGATTAGAGCGCCCTTCAATTGACAAGCAGCCGATTGAAAAGCATCAAAATGAGTTTTTATTAGTCACTTCGTCAGTTGACATCGGCAGTTGAGATTTTTTAACTAACCGACCAACGATCCGTTTCAACGCTGAAACTGGTCTTGTGGCCGATAACTTTAAAAACCTCGTGTGTAGTCTTGTATGTGTGGGCTTTATAGTTATGGGAAAAGCAGTTTTGAGCCGTGCGTCCAAGAAAAGATTGACCTGAAAACGAACAAACGGCCACGGCGCCTTCGCTCCTCCTTCCGCTTTGAAAAGCATTTTGTTCCACGCGCGCGTGGTATTTATAACACTGTGTTTTTGCGATACAGGCGAGATTTCGCACGGAGCCTCGCAGGTGGTAGTTTGCATGAGAGACATCTTGCGATGCCAATGCTTTTTTGAAGTCCGCATTCTCGCACATTTAGTTTCAGGTACAGCAACCTTAAAGTATTTCGCGTCACTGTTTTGTTCAGCGCACACACAAAGAAAACACCATTTTTAATCTCCCGTTTAGGTATCTTCTCGAATGTGTCAGATTACCATGTTTTGTATAAATCTGCTTTCTTTCCCATACACTTTAACGAGCGCTTTTAGTATTGTGACGACGTTGAAGCTGACGGTTTCTTTGTGCGTCGTTTCAAGGGCACACGAGGTCATCCCTCCTTTTCATACTTTGTATGAGCGTTTGTATTCACGCGCCTAAATAGGCCATCTCGATAGAAGAAAAAGAAGAAAAATGGGAACAAAAAGACACGGTGGCTGCCTTCTGGCATGGGTCCCCCATCCTTTTGAGCTGCTGGACTCAACTCGTGAGGATGGGGGACCCATGCCAGAAGCGCCTCTGAAAGCATTGTGGCTCCCCTCCTCCTCTTTGAGCTCGTCAGAATCAAATTTACCCGCTTGAGCGCAAATCGATCGAGCTTCCTTTCAAAAACACGCAACAGGAGAGACCGTCATTCACTTCATGTACGCGACGCCGTCTACCATTCGACCCCCAGTAGCGACGACCCAACAGCAGTCTCAAGAGCCCACGCAGCATCGAAACATGACAACTGCCACCAGCGCCGCCACCTCGACCGCCGGCATGCAGTCCGTGGTCGCCGGTGTCGTCGCAGGCTGCGTCACGCGCTCGTGCACGTCGCCGCTGGACGTGCTCAAGATCGTCATTCAGGTGAACGGACCTATGGCTTCGCCATCGGCCTCGTCGGTGGCCGCCTCAGCCTCCAGTATGACTGCCGCCACCATGATGCGCAACACGCGTTCACTCTTCACTGCCCGCGCGCCATTGACAGCGGCCACTGCGACCCAGGTGCAGGCGTCCTCGGCCATGCTGCGCACGGTCAAGGAGCTCTACTCCATGGACGGACTGCGCGCGTTTTGGCGCGGGAACATCGCCGGCTGCTGCCGCCTTGGACCGTACGCTGGCGCCAAGTTCTTCCTCTTCGATACGCTCCAGACGCAGTTCCTCGACGAGAACTCGAGCAACGTGCAGCGCGCCATGTGCGGCGCCGTCGCGGGGCTCTTCGCGACCATGGGCACGTACCCGCTCGAGATCGTGCGCACGCGCATGATCACCCAGACAGCCGCCAACACGCTGCCGCATCTGCACATCCGCGGCGTGACCCACGGCGTGCGGCTCGTCCTGCGACACGAAGGTCTGCGCGGCCTGTACCGCGGCGGCTGGTCTGGAATTGTCGGCGCGATTCCGTTCGAGGGCGTGCAGTTCGGCTGCTACGAGTACCTCAAGTCCACGGCAACGCAGCAGCAGTGGCCGGCGTTCCGGTGGCCCGAGGGCAAGCACGAGCTCGACGGCGTCGACTTCTTTGTGTGCGGATCGATCGCCGGCGCCATTGCGCAGACCGTGGCGTATCCGTTCGATACGGTGAAGAAGCGCCTGCAGACCCAGTCGGTGTCGCAGAACCCGCGCGCGTACTACCGCGGCATGTGCGACTGCTTCAAGAAGGTGATCCGCGAGGAGGGCCCGCTGGCGCTCTACCGCGGCACGGTGCCCAACCTCGCGCGCATCGTGCCCTACGCCGCGGTCATGTTCAGCACGTACGAGATGACCAAGAAGAGCCTGCGCCTGCTCTGCGCCTGAGCTCATCTCGCGAGTGAGTGAATGAGTATGTACAAGTATCAACAACTGCAGCGTCAGCACCAGCAGCTCAAGTAGACGACAAAGAAGTCTGCGTGGCTGACAGGTGGTGAGCATGTGTATTTATTTTAGTAGTTGCTTCTTCTTCTTCTTCACAGAGAAAAAAGACACAAAGCCCGTCGTCAGGATGTAATCTGGTAGTGTAAGGTAGACATGTCGTGCTGTATAATGGAAGCAAACAAACGATGACACCAACAACCAAGTGCCTTGTTCATTCAGTGTTCTGTCTGTATATCGAAATTGGTTCAGTGTCTATACTGGAATTGGTTCGTGAAACTGATTTTGTGCTGAAATTGGTTCATCGCTCTGATGAAACTGGTTTCGAGTGGTAGTAGCAGGCAAGTCTAGTACTGCAGCACACCAACTAGCGAGTCCTGCTGCGGGTCGCGCACCTTGTCGTCCGTGCTCGCGGTCTTGCCCAAGAG
>JAASGT010000041.1:0-66058 GCA_023334315.1 Globisporangium alternatum | reverse complement strand
TTGCCGTTAGTGTGAGACTCGGCATGAGCGAGCGGATGGATGGTTGGTGAGTGTTGATTAGGAAATACATGCGTGTTGTGTTTGCTTGCTCAGTTGTGATCTTGCGCTCAAGTTGGATCGAATACATTTGTTGGGCGTTCGTGGGAGTTCCAGCTCCCAAGTCACGTGTTTCCTGTCTTGCGACTCGTGGACAGTGTGCTCCTGCTCCTGCTCCTTCTTCACACCCGCCTTCTCGTTCAGCGTGCTTGCGTTGATGAGCAATGGGGACAGGTCCAGCTTGGCGCTCTTGTAGAGCAGAGCCTCTGGATTAAAGCATCTAAGTGAAGGTATACTTTTTCAAGTTGTTTGTCAAGCTCAAACTGCAAGTCTTAAAATGTTTTTCGCATTTTTCCCAATTTTAACGTCCGCGTAGCCCTCGCGGAAATACACTTGGCCGCGCAAAAAGCAAGCGACGACAAGCAAGCAAAATGGAGACGGAGAAGGTGCTGGACGAGGAAGAGGAGGAGGAGAAAGAGCACTTCTTCTCGGACCTCGTGCCGTCGGACCGTGACCGCGAGGGCGACGACGACGACATGGACGACGACGAGATGGACGACGACGGCAGTGGCCATCGCAACGAACCACTCAACCCAACGGCTGTGCCCGCCGGCGGCGGCAGCGCGGTGGCCACCACGGAACAGGACCGCCGCGCGCAGATCGGCGCGAGCCCGTACCTGGCGCCCTTCACGCCGCTGAGCTCGCCGAACCGGCCGAAGACGCCCTCGAGCGTGAGCGTGGCCCAGCGGAGCGTGTCCAAGAAGCCACAGCTCGTGCCGATGAAGAACGGGCCGGGCGCGACGGCCGCGGGCAGCGCTGGCGGTGGCGCGTTCGGCAGTAGTGGCGGCAGCGGCTCGAAAGTGCTCAAGGACGACGTGGTGAACCACCTGCCGGCCGAGTTGGTCGAGAGCCTCATGACCACGGTGCAGACGCTCGACAAGCTGATCCTGGGCGTCGAGGACTACAAGGCCGACCAGCTCGGCTTCCTCTACGAGAAGGTCAATAGTTACGTGGAGCTCCTGAAGCAGATAGATGCCGCCGGCGCCAACTACCACGCATTAATACCGCTGCAGGTGCTAGAGTACGTCGCCTTCTACTTGATGGGTACGCTTGAGAGGCGCATGGTGAGTACCCCACTGACTAACGCTCTCGTGTTCACTTGCTGCAGGATGGTCGACGGCCAGGAAAACACGAACCCCGAGTTATTTACCAAGTCGCAGCTGGAGAAGTGCCAGGACGAGAGCGAGCGAGCGGCCGGCAAGGTCGACACGCTGCTGATGCTCAAGGAGGCGCTGGAGAGCGGCGTGGCGGATCTCTAGGACGAGTTGGTTCAAGCGAGTTGGCTCTCGAGACGCGTGCTACCAATCCCAGCACACCCGACGGTTTGCGTGAAGACGCTCGTCTTTTTCCAGCCGCACTCTCTCCGCTCACAGCCCATGCGCACGTGTAATTCTTCAGAAATAATATAAAAGTGGGGCAGCTCCAGTTAGTCTGTGCTCATAATCACGAATAGTCGCATGCGTGTGTGTGAAAGGTCGTCATGTGATCTCGCACTCGCACAAACTTGGCGCTATCACAATAGCTCGCGTGGAGTGGAAGATGGCGCCGCTGAAGATCCTCGTCGTCGGTCCGAAGGAGGCTGGAAAGACCACCGTAAGGCGTTCATCTCGGGCCTCTCCAGTGCATATTGTCAGTGTTTCTAAGCTGTCGCGTTTGCTTGAATGGATAGATCGCCAACTTCTTGAGTGAGCAGACCAATCGCCTGGGCGGCCAGGAGCGCTACCAGCCGACCATCGGCGTCAGGTACGTTTTGCAATCGAGATACATAGATGATATGGCAATGCAGTGAGCCAGGTTGCCGTATGAATGGATGCTGTGTCTGCAGGATCCTGGAGCTGGAGAAGGGCAAGACGAACGTCGAGATCTGGGACGTCTCGGGCGACCAAGTGTGCGTCCACAAGGCTTTGTTCCGCCTGCATAAAAGGATGCTATTGTTGTTTGCTGACTGACACTCGTGCTTGGTAGCTACGAAGCGTGCTGGACGGCCGTGACCAAGGACGTGAACGGTGTCATCCTGGTCTACAACCCCGAGTCGCACATCCACGAGAGCGAGGCCATGCTCTGGTACAGCGTCCTGTCTTAAACGATCAGTCGAATCGCCCCATACTAACTACGATTGCCATAACCACACTATCCGTAACAGGTACGAATGGTTCATCCAGAACCCTGCAGTGGACCCGTCCGTGTGCCTCGTGTTCGAGCACGCGTCCGGCTCGTCCTCCGCCACCAACAGCAGCAACAAGAAGCCGCCGCAGCAGCAGGCGACGGGCTCCAAGCTGCGTCTGCCCGGCGGCATCCGCGTGGCGCAGACGACCTTCGACTCACCCAACGTGCTCAAGTCCGAGTTCGAGAAGCTGCTGCAGACCGCGCAGGACGCCGCGGCGAGGCAGGCGCCGCGCACCGCAGCCCGCAAGTGACAGCATTATTGTATGACTTCAACATCGAATTCTCAAATAATCCACGTAACATATAGAAAACGACGCAAGTGGTGTTAGTTTTGTGAATGTTTTATTCAAGTAGCACAAAATCACTCATAAATCATACAAATGTCGTATTGATTTTGGAATCATTCTGACGCTCTGATCAAATGGCTACACCCATGCTACAAGAAAAAAACGGAATGAAAATGGGATATTCAAAGTTACACAAGTCCTCACGATTGCTCTGTCGACATCTTGAGGAGAGATGGTGGATTGCCTACGCGTGCGTGAACGGCCGCATGGGCACCGCGACCTTCTGTGAGACCGTGTTGACGACGCCGGCCTCGAGGTTGCGATGGCCACGGCGCGTGCGCTTGGACGCGAGGCGGATGGCGAACACGAGCACGCCCACGACGAGCACGGAGCAGGCGATGATGATCGTGAGCGCGAAGGACGAAGACGAGGATGAACCTTCCGCCTCGCCCACGTGCGCTACCTCGACGCCGTTCTGCCACGCGACCACCTCCTGCAGCTGTGCCGAGCGGATGCGTGCCATGCCGGCGTCGCGCAGCGTCGACAAGAAGTCGAGCCCCACGTCCGCCTCCGTGCTGTTGGTCTTGTACACAACGAGGAACTTCTCAAAAGCCTTGACGCTCGAGCTCATGGTGATGAACACGGACACTTGGCACGCACCCCACTGGTAGCGCGCTAGCTGGTCGCTCGTCTTCACGGACCGGATCTCGAACGAGATGTCGTCGTCGTCAATGGCGGTCGACTGGTTGACGCTCGGACCTGCAGCTGGTGACGGTGTTGACTCTCCTGTCGTTGGCGCTGGTGAAGTGTCGTTGCTGGCGGCTCTGGAGCCCGAGGCGGAGGACGTCGCCGTAGCGACTGGCGCAGCGGTCGTCGCGTCATCCACAGTCGCAGATCCCGAGGCGCTCTCCGAGTCAAAGTCCGAGAGGTCGGCGTCGTCCGTGGCCTCCGAGCCCGACCCAGTGGGTTCCTCCACCTCTGCAATCTCATTTGACTCAGCCAACAGCAGCCGTGTATCAGTCGCTGTGGTCTCAGTGGACAGAGCCTCAGTCGTCTGGTTCTCTCTGTTGGCCTGGGCCGCCGTGATGAACTCACGCAGCCCCTCGCTGAACGCGCGCGCGACCTCGGTGTTGAAGCTGCTGGCTGTGTAGCCCTCAATGTCGATGGTGAGTTCCACGTAGTTCTCGGGATTGTCCGTGCTCAGGCACCGGTCGCTGCCGCCCTCGGCCGTCTGACCGTCGGGACACTTCTCGCACGTCGACTGGCCGCCGGTGCAAGAGAAGCCAGGCGCGCACTCGCAGGCGATGCACTGCGTGGACCCACCGGTGGAGTAGAAGCCCTCGGCGCACACGGCGCACTCGGCCTCGGCGGTCGTGGCGCCTGACGGGGCCGCACTGCCTCGCGGACAGCTCACGTGCTCGCACTGGCCCGAGCCGCCGACCGAGAACGTGCCAGCGCTGCACGGCGAGCACTGCTTGTCGATCACATCGGCCCCTGATGGGGACGCGAAGCCCGGCAGACAGGCCGTGGGTCGGCACACTTCCTGGTTACCAGGCGAATAGAACCCCGAGTCGCAGATCGTGCACGAGTCCGTCGGCGACGTCGCGCCAGGGTTGTTGGACGCAGATCCCGCAGCACACTGCGCTGGCAGACACGGCTGATCGGCGCCTGGCGAATAGTAGCCTGCAAAACACTGCGTGCAGCTCCCGTTGAGACTCGACGCGCCCTCGATGGACCCGAAGCCAGGCTCGCAGTTTGCTGGCTCGCACTGTGAGTCACTGCCAATGCCCCAGGTGCCCGCGGGACAGATCGTACACGACTCGTTCACAGTGGACGCGCCTGGTGCGGACGCGAACCCAGACAGGCAGGACGTCGGGTGGATGCACTGCGTCGAGCCGCCAGTCGAGTACGAGCCGCCGGGGCACATTGTGCAGTCCTCCATCTGGTGCGAAGCGCCCTCTGGCGACGCAAAGCCAGGCAGACAGACCGTTTCTTCGCATTGATCGGCCCCACCGGCGCTGAAGCGTCCAGCTGGACAGATCGCACAGTCCTCCAGCGCATGCGACGCGTTCGCAGGCGATGCGTAGCCCACAGTGCAGTTGGTCGGCGCACACGCGAAGCCAAAGCCTGGGCTGAACGAGCCAGCGGTACACACTTTGCAGAACTTGATTGGGTCACTGGAGCCGGGCGAGGTTGCTGAGCCAGGGCCACAGCCGTCGGGCAGACACTGCGTCTCGTTACCTTGACCAAACGTGCCTGATGGACACTTCTCGCACGTCTTACTGACGTGGACAGCTCCGTCCACCTGCGACGCGGTGCCAGGGTGGCACTGCATGGGCAAGCAGGGCGCAGCACCGCCTGTCGAGAAGTACCCGTGAGCACACACTTGACAGTCGAGAGTTGGGTCCGTGGCGCCTAGTTTAGCGCCGCTACCAGCAGGGCACTGCGTGGGCTTGCACTGCGTCGAGCCGCCGGTGCTGTACATGCCCAGTGGACAGAACTCGCACTCTTCAGAGCTGCTGATGGCGCCACTGGGGGAGAAGTACCCAGGCTCGCAGTTGGTCTCCAGGCACTGCGAGTTGTTGCCCAGCGAGAAGAAGCCCGCGGCGCAGAGTTCGCAGTTCGCCAGCGCGTCCGATGCGTTCCTCCCGGCGGCAAAGCCCGGCTCACAGAGCGCCATCTTGCACCGCGCGCCGCCGCCTTCGCTGTAATCACCAAGTGGACACTCGTGGCAGTCGCCCTTCTCAAGCGGGTTCCCAGCAGTGTCCGAGGCGAAACCTGGGCGGCAGCTCGTGGGCTTGCACGGGTAGTTCTCACCCGGACTGAACTCGCCTGGCGCGCACATGGTGCAGTTGGCCGTCGGGTGCGACGCCGCCTCGATAGAGCCGTAGCCCTTCTGGCACTTGGCGGGACGACACAGCGCATTCCCGGGGGTGTACGAGCCCGCGGGGCACGGCAGACAGCCGGACGCGTCGCTCTCGTCGCTCACCTCGGGGGCGAAGAAGCCTGCGGGACAACTCGCGGGCATGCATCGGTTCGAACCGCCCTCCGAGAAGAGCCCAATCTCGCAGCCGGTGCAGTCGGTCGAGTTCTTCGCCAGATAGTTGGCTTCCCAGCCGGGCTCGCACTCGGCTGGCAGGCACTCGGGCCCGCCCACTTCAGTGAAGAACCCACGAGGGCAGGGCTCGCATAGTGAGCTATTCCCCTGGGACGAGTAGCCGGCGTCGCAGTCCAGACACGAGGTCACGGGGTCCGTCGCGCCTTCCAGTGCGTACTGGCCTTTTGGACACTGGACTTCCTCGCACTGAGCCTCACCACCCAGACCAAACATGCCTGCTGGACACAGTGTGCACGTTGAGTTCGCGTCAGTCGCAGCCTGGGTCGCGGACGCGAAACTAGGTTCACACTGCGCTGGTTCGCACTTGGTCGCATTGCCGAGCCCCCAGTAGCCGGCACCGCATGGTTGGCAGTCCTTCTTGGGTCCACGAGCCCCAGCTGGGGCCGCAAACCCGGGCTTGCACGTCGCATCTTCACAAAGTGCTTGGCCGCCGAGCGAGTACTGACCCTCGGGGCATTTCTCACAGTCTTCCTTAGCGTTCGTGGCCCCCGCTAGCGCCGAGAAGCCTTTCTCACACGTCACCGGACGACAGTACGTGGCGCCGCCGGGGCTAAAGAAGCCCTGCTTGCACACGGAGCAGTCGTCTGCGGCCGTGGCGTCCCACATGGGCTCTTGGCCCGGCGGGCACGTCATGGGCAGGCACGAGTCGTGGGACTCGCTCGGGTACTCGCCACTGAGGCACGGCTCGCAGGTCGCATTGCCGCCGATAGAGAAGTACGTTGGGCTGCACGCCACGCAGTTCTTGGTCGGGTGCTTGGCGCCCGCATGCGCCATCTTGCCCGGAGGACAGGTCGTGGTCGCGCAGAACACGCCCTTGCCGGGACTGTAGGACCCGGCGGCACACAACACACACGCCGAGCCGTCATCGTTGGGCTCGTAGCCAGGCTGGCAATGCGGGAACTCACAAAGACTCGCGTTGCCCGGCGACGTCATGCCGCGCGGACACTCGGAGCAGAAGTTCACGGGGTCCGAGGCGTTGTAGTTGGGCTCAAAGCCCATAGGGCACGATGTGGGCAGGCATTTAGCCACGCCTCCGGTCGAGTACCATCCGATCTCGCAAGCCATGCAGTCCGTGGCATTGGCCGCGGGTGTGTTGGGCTGCGCGCCGGGCGGACACGTCATGAGCTGGCACTGGTCGGCGCCACCGGTCGAGAAGTTACCGTACTCGCACAGCGCACAGTCGTGCAGCGCCGTGACGGCGCCAAGCGGGACCGCGTACCCAGCCTCGCACTCCGCTGGGGCGCACTCGCCGGCGCCCAAGTCGCCATTCTCGACGGTCTTGGCGTACTTGCCCTGCTCGCAGAGCGTGCACTGCAGCGTGTTGTTGCCCGCCGAGACCATGCCGTCCGAGCACGGAACGCAGTCGGTAGAGTTGGTCGCGCCGATCTTGGCCATCGTGCCACGTGGACACGAAAGAACGGAGCAGCTCGTGACGTCGCCGCCCTCTGAGTACGTGCCCAGCTCACAGAGCGAGCAGTCGCTGCTGCTGGCGGCGAACTGGTGCGAGTAGTGACCTGGCTCGCAGGACTGGATGTCGCAGATGCTCGAGCCGCCGGCCGAGAACGTGCCCAGCGGACACGGCGAGCAGTCGGTGGCGTTCACGGCCCCTTCGTTGGGCGTGTAGCCCATCTCGCACTCCATTGGGTGGCAGTGCGGCGAGGCCTCAGGCGCGTACTTGCCCAGCGGACACTTGTGGCACTGGTCGCTGAGCCCGAGCGAGAAGTGCGCAGGCGGACAGGCCACGCACGTCTCGTTCGCGTGCGTAGCCTGCGTCTGCGTGCTGGCCGTGCCGGGCGCGCACTCGCAGGGCTTGCACATGTCGGGTCCGTCGTTGTCGTTGTAGAAACCCGCGGCGCAGTCCACGCAGTCGTCTGCGCGTTGCGAGTGGAGACTCGGCATTTTGCCCAGGCCGCACGTCACAGGGTACTCGCAGCTGAGCATCTTGCCGTCCGACCATGTGCCGTAGATGCACTCGTCGCAGCCGGCGCGCGTGTCGTTGTAAAAGTAGCTCGGGTCGCAGTAGTACTCCTCCGAGACGATCTCGATCGTCACGTCCACGTCATTCAACCCAGTGGCCGCCGACGATGTCGATGACGTGGAGCTTGGCGGCTCTTCACTGTCGTCTGATAACGACGAATCGGGCTCGTCACTGGTCTTTGAGGCGCTCCGGTCACCGTCGCCACTTGTGGACGAGGCCTTGGACGACGGCAGCGACGTCCACCCTCCGCTAGACGCGGATCCTGCCACAGCCGCTGATGGGAGCTCTGGGGCTTCAATTGTCGATGCGGACGAAAAAGAAGACGATGATGATGAAGATGTGAGGTCGTTGCTGCTGCTGTCCTCGCTGCTGTCGTCACTGCCGTCACTGCCGTCGCTGCCTTCAGCAATCGTCAGTGCGAGAGACCGGGACGAGGCGAGGCAGAGCGCCGCCGCGAGGAGCGCCGCTGCTCGCATTCGATGCCTTCTGCTGCCGCTGACCATTGCTCGTTGCTCTCTCAGGAGAGTGAGTCGCGAAATTCCCGAATGCTCTTGAGAAGTCGCCGCATTGCATTCTACCCAGTGGGTGGGGTTTCGCCTCAGCAGCAGCATGTGCGGTGGTTTCCATCGCTTTCGTTTTATGATGGAGATCCGTTTCAGACGCCAAGAGTGGGGACCAAACGACCAGCACCGTCGCAGTCATATTGCCTCAGGCTCCGCAGATAACAGATGCATGTAAGTAGAGAGACTGGACGGTTCGTTTCGGCCTCTTGACGCTGGTGGCGTCAGTGAAACGACGCGGGGAAGCGTCGCTCGCTTCGTCGCAGCAACGCGCTTTCGACGACAACTCCAGTGCGTGTGTGTGCATGATGCTGGCGCTTGACGCACATGCTGGCAGGCAGGAGCCGCTCGTGAGGCGCTGCTGGCAATGCTGACACGACTGACGCGAAAGGAATCTTGCCTCATTTTCGTCGAATGGGTTGATTGGACGTCGCTCAGAATCATATTGTTTACTAGCCAATCACCATGATTTAGTATCATTTTCATCCAATTAGATCTTGTTCTATTTCGAATGTTCAAGTTATATATTCAGCCAATCCCAGTTCGTCGAATGCTAAAAGGACACATAATTAGCGATCTGTTGCTAAAAATTACGTTATTAGACCAAGTCAATACACCAGTCAACTCTGAGAACGCAAGACGAGGCCGCTGACGGGCATCACGAACTCACACGTGCACGCACCATTCCGACGTCAAAGGCGGGCAGAGAAAGCCTCCTCTCCCTCCCTCTCTCCTAGTCGCTCAATCAGCTTCTCGACATGGTCGCCATGGGCGCAGAGGAGTTGGCGGCGGCCTTCCACGCGGCGGCGCCGACGCGCAACGAGCTCAGCAACATCTGGAACGAAGCGCTGCGCGACGACGACGAGGACGACGAGATGCACCACACGGATAGCACAGGTGCGAGGGCCGCCGCAGTGTCGCCCTCGTCTTCGTCGGCGTCGAACTCGTCGTCGCCTGGACTCCCCCCTCAGACACACCAGCAGCAGCAGCAGATGCTCATGATGAACCAGCAAGCGCTCTTGGCGGCGTCGTCGGCGATGCTCAACCCGGCAGCGGCGGCGTTCTACTACCCGATGAACGCGGGTCTGCACATGAACGACTTTGGCGCATTTCTCGCGAGTTCAGCACCAGCGGTAGCGCAGCACCAGCCGACACCTGCAGGCATGCTCGCATCCGGTAATGCGGCTCCGACGAATGCGATGTCCGCAGCTCCGCTTGGCGCGTCGTTCCTCGACGACCTGCTCAGCTCCACGGACGACATGGACTTCCGCGTGCGAGGGGGGTCGCAGACCAACCACAACAACCAGAGCAACAACAACAACAATGCGAACTTTGTGTTGCCGCAGTCGCACTCGCTCCCGCCGAGCATCCAGCAGCAGCTCATGCAGTCCCTGCAGATGCAGCGACAGTCAGCGACGTCGCCCAACGTGGCTGCCATGGCGGACTCACCGTTTCTAGGCCTTGATGGCGCGACAGCAGATGGTGGGGACGGCGGCAGTGACCGTAACGCCAGCGGCATCGCGACCCGATTGCTGCAGTTAGAGAACAACTACGAGCGCAAGAAGAAGCGCGCGAAGATCAACCGCAAGGACCTGAACGCGCGTTTCCAGGACCTCATGGATATTTTGAACCTGAAAGAGGACCGCAAGCTCAATCGCGCCAAGATCCTCGAGAAGACGATCGAGTATATCGAGAAGCTGGAGGACGAGCTGCACGCGATCAAATCACAGGCGGACCCAAAGAAAGTCACCAGTACAACAAACACAGCAGCTGCTGCTGTTATTACCCAGAACGCAAGCCAGCAGCAGCAGGCTGTGCAGATGCTAATGCAGAATTCAACGGCCAGCCACGCGATGGCAACCAGCGGCTCGCTGATGGCGTTCGACCCGACAGGCGCTGCCCACGCGTGGACTGCTGCAGCCGGCGCTTCTATGGCGCCGATGATGTGGCTCCCGTGCTCCATGGTGGCGCCGCCCAACAGCACCCTGTTGCGAGGGGCTGCTTCTAGTCGTCCCCGTTCAGCAGAGAAGAAGAACTCTGTCCGTGCGAACAAGCCCAAGCCAGCGGCTGCTCCTGAAACAGTGTCAACAGCCACTGTGATCCCTGCTGGCGATGGTTTGAACCCAGCAGAGGGTGCCAAACGCAGCTTGAAACGCGCACGAGACACTGGCGCAGGCGGCGACGTCCCGATCGCAACAGCCGTCGCACAGTCGCTGTCGTCGTCCACACAACTACAGCAAGCGCTTGCTAGCGATGCGGACTCGGCGTTCGTGTGGAGTGCGCAGGAGATCCCGACGTTCCTGTCGTTCTGCGACGCGTGGACGCTCGTGCAGCTGATGCAGACGTCCAAGGAGCTCGGAGGTTTGGCGCGCCAGAACAGGCACTGGATCGAGTTGTGTCGCCGGCGGTGGCGACTTGGAGGCGGTGGCAGTCAGCTCCAGCTCCCGAACGCGCGCGAGCAGGTGTGAACAGCACTTTGTTTCTAATAGCTCTGGGCATTGTTCTGTGTGTGGAAAACTGACTTGCTCATGTGTCTTTGTTTGCAGTGGACCCGCTGGCATCGCGACCTGTACATGCCTGCCTGTGGCTCGATCAGCGTACGTGCTTTACGACCAGCACCAATAGGCCAAGCGCTGTCGCCTTGTATACCTCAATGGCAGGTCTCTAATATTGTGTTGTGCTTGTGGCTGTGTTGGTGGTATATCTACAGGCGAGCGGCATTCGCTTCGCGGCTGGTCGTGCCAATGGCGTACACGCGTGGGGGCTGCTTGCGCGTCGCTCGAATGGGCGGACAACGCGTACCGTGCTGCTCGGCGGCCGGGCGACAGTGATGCAGGTCGTGGAGCTCTACGTGGTGCTACAGAACATTGGTCAGGCGAAAGTCCGACTTACGGACCAGATCTCTGTGACCTGTGCGTCGACTACTCCCAGTGGCAGCAGCATCGACTTTCAGCCGTTCACGTCCGGGTCCGGCGCGCACCTGACGCCACACATGGTCACGTTCAATGACGAGGTCTGCGCGACGAAGGACCTCAAGAGCGTTGTGCTGAACCACGGAGATGTCTGCGTGCTCGACGTCTTCCTCCAGAGCCCCGGATTGGATCTAGAGCAGGAATTTCTGCAAAGGTACGCTTTACGCACGGCTAATCATGATCATTGAACTGCCGCTCTAACTGTGGCTTGTTGGCATTTGTGTGTCGGTAGGGCTGGCTGGCTCAACGTGCAGTGCACGTCGGAGAGCGCGCAGAGTGTGGACATTCGCGCGCACTGCATTGACGAGCAGCAGAAGCGGCTGCTCATCGACGCGCACTATAGCTCCCTCGACGTCACTCCATGATATGCATCTTGCATTTCTGCGTAGTTTGTGTAATTTCGTAAATGTGTGGGTCTAGATCAGTAAATCTGAAAAAATAGTTTATTAAGATGCGAATGCTCGAATATTTACAAGTATAGCCTAATCCACAATTTAAGCGCTAACAAGGCTTAAAAATAATTGAGACTTGTTACAAACTAATTTGCAACCGTGTCGCATCTGATGTTCGATTTGTACCAGTTGAAGAGAGAACATGTTCTTCCGGCCCGTTTTCTCAGCAGAGCACAGATCCAAAAGAGAAGCGAACGACGAAGATCACCAAGCAAGCCCCCTTCCAACCCCCACGCAACACGATGAAGATGCTAAGTACCGGAGCACTGGCCGCCACCGCTGTGGCGCTCATGGCGTCACCCCTCGCGAGCGCGCTCTCCACGGACGTCGTGGGACTCTCGGCGTCCGAACGCCACACGTGGGAGGCCTTCGTCGAGTACGCGATCGAGTACGAGAAGGAGTACCGCAGTCTCGAGAACAACCACGCGCTCGTGCAGCGCCGCTTTGAGGTACGTGCGCATCGATTTGTTTTAGCATTGTTCTGTGTGGACTGCGTGTGTGGTGGGAGTACGAGGGAGGGGGCGTTGTATTGATGTCCTCATGCACTTCGCTTTCATTTGGACAGGCGTTCTCGGACAACCTGGACCGCATCAAAGCGCACAACGACATGTACGCCCGCGGCGAGTACAGCTTCGAGCTCGGCGTGAACCGTAAGTGGTTACTTGTTGCACATAACAAGGTGCGTGCTATTGTGAAAAAAACGCTGACTGTGTGTTGCCCTTGTTTGTTTAGATCTCGCGGACCTGACGAACGACGAGTACAAGCAAATGCTCGGCTACAAGCGCAGCAAGAAAGCGCGCAAGGCGATCTCGACGTTCACGGCTCCGGCCAACATGGAGAGCGTGCCTGTGACCTGGGATTGGCGTGAGCACGACGTGGTGACTCCCGTGAAGAACCAGGGCCAGTGCGGCTCGTGCTGGGCGTTCTCGGCCGTGGCATCGCTCGAGTCGGTCTACGCGATTAGCACGGGCAAGCTCGAGTCGTTCTCGGAGCAGGAGCTTGTGGACTGTGTGCTCGGCGGCATCGACACGTGCAACCACGGTGGCGAGATGCACGACGGGTTCGAGGAGATCATCACGAACCATGGGGGCAAAATCGACCGGGAGGCCGACTACGCGTACACGGCCGAGTCCAAGGGCCTGTGCAAGGCCGACGACTCGAAGGCCATCGGCCACTTCACGGGCTACGCGAACGTGACGCAGGGCGACGAGGACGCGCTCATGGCGGCCGTGGCCACCAAGGGCGTGCAGTCAGTGGCCATCGACGCGTCGAGCTTCACGTTCCAGCTCTACCGCCACGGCGTGTACAGCTGGCCGCTGTGCGCGAACGGCCCCGACCAGCTCGACCACGGCGTGTCGGCCGCCGGCTACGGCAACTACAAGGGCAAGGACTTCTGGCTCGTGAAGAACTCGTGGGGCGAGTCTTGGGGCATGAAGGGCTACATCATGATGAGCCGCAACAAGAAGAACCAGTGCGGCATCGCCACGGACGCCTCGTACCCGATCATGACCAAGACGGTGGGTCGCACCTCGGACGTCCAGCGCGTGTAAATGACCAGTACTGAGCCTGCAGTGCTTGAACTTCAGGCTTGGGCTTCAAGCTTTAGCTGCTTGTGACAAGACTCCTTTGGTGAACGTATTGATTGCCTGCCCTTGTGCGTTGACCAAACATGCTTTCGTGGCTGTGCATGATGAACTTCGTAATACACACAACACTGCTTTTGTTTTCCAATAGTTCATTATGTTTCGTTAGGAGCTGCTCTCACAAAGCGATATACAATACGGGGGGTCGCCAATTAAACAAATCTACACCACAATTGACGGATTCACACCACCTCAAGCAAACGACGACGCGCGCTTTCGCGTCTCGCCTTCCACGGGCGTCTGCTCCTGCAGCAGTGCGCTCTGTAGCAGCACGCGCTTGTAGTCGTGCGGCATCACGCGCATGAACTTGCCCTTGGAGTGCGCGTCCCACTCGGCCAGCACCTTCTTGCCCTTTACCGAGTCCGTGCGTGCCACGTGCTTCTTCAGCAACTGCTCCAGCTCCTGGATCTCCGCGTCCGATGCCTCCTCCAGTAGTGGCGTCACACCGACCATGCCCATGTTGCACTTCGAGTAGAAGCTGCCGTCCTCGTCGTAGATGTACGCAATGCCACCAGACATACCGGCGGCAAAGTTGCGACCCGTCTGACCGAGGATCACCACACGACCGCCAGTCATGTACTCGCAGCCGTGATCGCCGACACCTTCAACCACCGCACTCACGCCAGAGTTGCGCACGCAGAAACGCTCGCCCGCCTTGCCAGCGAAGAACGCCTGACCGCTCGTGGCGCCATACAGCACAGCGTTGCCGATGATCACATTGTCTTCATGCGCACTCTCGGAGAAGTCCGGGCTCGGGTACACAGCGACCTCACCGCCCGACAGCGCCTTGCCGACGTAGTCGTTCGAGTCGCCTTCCAAGTCGAGACGAATGCCCTTGGCGAGACCGAACGCCAGACTCTGGCCACCGTGGCCCTTGAGCTTCAGGTGGATCGTCTCGGCAGGGAGACCGTCAGCTCCATAGCGCTTGCAGACTTCATGCGACAGCGTGGCGCCAAGAGTACGGTTCAAGTTCGTGATAGTGCTCTCGATCACCACTGGTTTGAGCGACTCGAGCGACTGCTTCGCCTGCTCGATGAACTTCATGTCGAGCGACTCGTGGACAGTGTGCTCCTGCTCCTGCTCCTTCTTCACACCCGCCTTCTCGTTCAGCGTGCTTGCGTTGATGAGCAATGGGGACAAGTCCAGCTTGGCGCTCTTGTAGTGCAGAGCCTCTGGATTCACCTTGAGCAGGTCGGCGCGACCAATCAAGTCGTCAATCTTGCGGAACCCGAGCTTGCGCATGTAGTCCTGCACTTCTTCAGCAAGCAGGAACATGAAGTTCATCACATGCTCAGGTTGGCCCTGGAACTTCTTGCGCAGCTCTTCGTCCTGGGTCGCAATGCCGACTGGGCACGTGTTCAGGTGGCACTTGCGCATCATGATGCAGCCGAGTGCGATCAGCGGACCAGTCGCGAAACCAAACTCTTCCGCACCGAGTAAAGCCGCGATCATCACATCACGACCGGTTTTCAGCTGACCATCGGTTTGGAGGCGCACGCGGGATCGCAAGTCGTTGAGCACGAGAGTCTGCTGGGTCTCAGCAAGACCAAGTTCCCAAGGAAGGCCGCCGTTCTTGACACCAGTCCAGGACGAGGCGCCAGTACCACCGTCGTGACCAGAAATGGTGATGTGGTCCGACTTGGCCTTCGCAACACCAGTCGCCACGACACCGACACCAACCTCCGACACAAGCTTCACCGAGATTTCAGCCGATGGGTTCGAGTGCTTCAAATCGTGGATCAATTGGGCGAGGTCTTCAATGGAGTAAATGTCGTGGTGTGGTGGTGGAGAAATCAAACCCACACCCGGAGTCGTGTGACGCATCGAGCCGATGTACTCGCTCACCTTGTGGCCAGGAAGCTCGCCACCTTCACCAGGCTTGGCACCCTGCGCCATCTTGATCTGAAGTTGGTCAGCATTCGTCAGGTAGTTCATGGTCACGCCGAATCGCCCCGAAGCAACCTGCTTGATTGCAGATCGCTTGAGGTTCGGTGGGCCACCAGGAGTGGTGTATCGTCGCACGTCTTCGCCACCTTCGCCGGTGTTACTTCGTCCTCCAATCGAGTTCATCGCCACAGCAAGGGCTTCGTGCGTCTCCTGCGAGATACTTCCCAAACTCATGGCACCAGTGTTAAAACGCTTCACGATGTCCGCGATGCTCTCCATCTCTTCGAGCTTCGGCATGTCTTCTTCCTTCACGAACTTGAAATCAAGAAGACCACGGAGGTTGACGCGCTTACAAAGCTCGTTCGTCTCTTCAACGTACGTCGCGTAGGCGTCGCGAGAGTTCTCACGTGCGGCACGCTGCAGCGCAACGATGTTCTTCGGCGAGTTGTAGTGTACCTCCGAGTCGTTACGGAAGTGGTAGCTGCCCGGGTTTCGGATCAACGGAGGAAGGTCCGAGTGCGATGGGTAGCCAGCTTCGTGGAATCGGGAAATGTCCGTGTACAGCGCCTCGAAGTCCGTGCCTTGAATGCGGGAGGTGGTGCCTTCGAAACACATGCTGATGATGTCATCGCCGAGACCGACCGCTTCGAACACTTGCGCACCCTTGTACGATTGCAGAGTGGAGATACCCATCTTCGACATCACCTTCAGGATACCCTTGCCGACAGCAGACTTGTACTTCTCGAACACTTCTTCGTTCTTCATGTCCTTCTTAGCGTGCGCGCGGAGGAGGCCTTCTTCGTTCATCTTCCTCAGCGCATTTTCAGCCATGTACGGGTTGATCGCATCAGCACCAAAGCCCAAAAGGGTGCAGAAGTCGTGAACCTCCTTGGCATCACCACACTCCGTGAAGATCGCAACGCTCGTTCGCTGCTGCGTTCTCAGCAAGTGCTGGTGGACAGCGCCAACCGCGAGAAGAGACGGCACTGGGTATCGTCCAACACCAGCAAGCTTGTCGGAGAGGACGATAATCGGCGTGCGCCCGCTACTGATCGCATCCGTCGCGTCTTCGCAAAGTCGGTACAGTGCATCAACGAGACCTCGAGGGCCACTCTTCGCTGGGAACGTCGCGTCAAGCACGCGTGGCGTCCAGTCCGCATTGCTGTTGAACTTCAGTGCTTCCATTTCGCGACTGGAAAGCACCGGGTGTTCAACGAGCAGTCTCTTCGCGTGCTCCGCCGTAGCGTCCAGGATATTGCCTTCTGGTCCAACAGGGCAGACAAGACTCATAACGAGCTCTTCACGGATCGGGTCAATCGGAGGGTTCGTCACTTGCGCGAACAGCTGCTTGAAGTACTCAAACGGGAGCTTTGGCTGCTGGGAAAGCACAGCAAGCGGAGCATCGTTGCCCATGCTTCCAAGCGCCTCCTTGCCAGTGATGCCCATCGGCATCATCAGCAGATCCATCGTTTCAGTCGTGTAGCCGAACATGTTGAGTCTTCGGTTGAGCTCGGTGAAGTTTGTTCGGCGCTTCGGCTTCTGCGCGATCTCATTCGAGGCTTCCATCGTCAGCTCGGAGAGCGAAACGAGGTTTTCGTCAAGCCACTTCTTGAACGGACGGCTTTCGGCAACGCTGCGCTTTACTTCGGCATCAGCGACGATCATTCCACGGTCGAAGTCGACCAAGAACATCTTGCCTGGCTCCAATCGGCGCTTCAGCTTGATGTCCTTCTCGTCCAAGTGCTCAAGCACACCGATCTCACTCGAGAGCATGACGTGGTCGTCCTTCGTCACGTAGTAGCGACTTGGGCGGAGTCCATTGCGATCGAGCGTGGCACCGAAGTACTTTCCGTCTGTAAACGCCATCATCGCCGGACCATCCCACGGTTCCATCAAGCACGACTGGTACTTGTACATGTCCTTCTTCTGCTGATCAATCAGTGGGTCGTTCTGCCACGCTTCTGGGATCATCATCATCATCGCTTCCGGGAGCGAGCGGTTACAAGAGCTTGCCTTGGTGATCATCTCAAGCACAGCATCGAAGTTGCCAGAGTCCGACTTCAAGTCAGAGCACACTGGCAGAAGATCGGTCGTGCGGTTGCCGAAGTACGAGCTGTGCAGCGTGCCTCCACGCGCAAACATCCAGTTCTTGTTACCACGAAGTGTGTTGATTTCGCCGTTGTGGCACATGATGCGGTTCGGCTGCGCGCGATCCCAGGATGGGAACGTGTTCGTGGAGAAACGCGAGTGCACCAACGCCACGTACGAAGAAAAGTCGTTGGCGGCGAGATCATCGTAGTACTCGTACAGCTGCTCGGGGGTGAGCTGGCCCTTGTACGTGATCGTTCGGTTGCTTAGCGAGCAGACGTAGAAGTCCGAGAACTTCTTCTCGTTCACGGCGGTGACAAGAGAGCGCAGACGCAGCAGCTCTTTCTCGAAGTTGTCGCTGGAGAGGTTTGGGTTCTCGTTCAAAATCATCACTTGCTCGACGTGTGGCTCGGATGCCAGCGAGGTTGCGCCGAGTGTGTTCGAAGATGTCGGCACGGTTCTCCATCCGAGAACCTTGAGTCCCATGGTTTCGGCGATGTCGTCGAAAGTCTTCTTGCACAGCGGGATGGACTCGGCAGCGCTCTTGTTGAAGAACACGTTGCCGACAGCGTACGACTCGCTGCCCAACGCAGAGACACGGGCGGTGGCAGCAGCGCCAAACTGACCCTCTTTGACGACGCGCTGCATGAACTCGTGCGGGATGCCGAGTAGCATACCAGCGCCATCTCCGGACGCCGGGTCACAGCCGCAGCCGCCACGATGCGACATACGCACGAGCATCTCGTTCGCCTGGACGACGACTCGGCGCGACGGCTGCTTCTTCAGCTGCGCGATCATGCCGACGCCGCAGTTGTCGCGCTCAGTGTTCTGACGGTACAGCCCCTTCTGCTCAAAGATGGCGCGCTTGTCGGCGCCCGGACCGGGGATCGTGCGGAACGACCGCGTGAGCATGCCTGCGAGGCCATTCGCCTGACCGGAGAGCGGCAGCGGCGAGGCGGAGGACGCGGACGTAGACGAGGTCACGAGCGCCGGCTGGCGGCGCTGCAGCAGGATGCGGCCACTCGTCGCATGCTGGTGCGCGGCGGAAGCGGCGCTGCGCGTGCTGGTGCTGCGATGGATGCGGAACATCCCGATTTCGGAAGTGAGCCCGCATTTCGACCCCGCGGAATCCACTGCGGCCCAGAAGAAACTTCGAGGATGGCCAAACAGCAGGAGTGATGGTTCATCCGCAATTCATTTCCGTGGCAGCACTCCAAGCACCAATCGTGCGATTCATTAATGAATTGTCTTGATCTTGATAATTGTATGCTTTTTGAATCGTAGCAGATAGGAGACTGCACCGCGAGGTGCCTTGAAATTCTGAAGTGAAAAGAACACGGAGGCATCTCCTTTTTGTTGTTGAGTGAGTTGGATGGGCGCTAGTATTGCGCATCCCGTGTTGTGCTTTTTAAATGGGCAACGCGCCACCACCACCAATCGCTCATTTGCAATAGCAATGGCAATGGCAATGGACGAGGTGCATATGCAGCGCAGCACGTTGTGGTACAAGGCGCCTGCAATGACGAATGTATGTCGCCACCACCACCACCGCAATTGCCCATGTCGATAGATCCCCGACTGCATGCGCGAAGCTGAAGTTTGTCTGTGTGGCAGAAAGGGACTCCTGCTCTTCCAAACAACAAAACCGCTATTAATTTTGAGAGGGATCTCGTTTGCGCAAGCGACGGGATGATGTGCAAAATCCGACGTGGAGGATCACCACCGGACAGCAGCTGTTCTTGCAAGCAGGTGCTGTGATTCCAGTGTGTGAATGCGATGGATCCGTCCTCTCGCTCGCTTGCGGCGGACTGCTGTACGGACTTGCTCAGCCAGGAGCTCATGCTCAAGGCGCTCGATGGTGGTGCAGCGAGACGGAAGCCGTCTTCGTCATTCACCAAGTTGCGTTTTGAAGCAACGCGAGCAATGAGCAACGGCTGCCTGGATGGTTTCACTTGACCACGCCGATGGATGATTGTGCAGCACAATTTCGTATTCGTCGCGCTCCGCAAAGGTACAATCGAGCTCCATTCTTGTTGGATATATGGCAACAGTCTTTTAACGCCGCAGTTGTTTATTGCACAGCAGGTTAAAGCGCGCATGGTGGGGTTTATTACACCTTGCGCATGCCCAGATCGCATTTGCGCGTCTCTCCGCTTGGTGCCAACGATACCGCCTTGGGGCCATTGTGCTGTCGACAGCGGTTCCTTCGCGACTCTTGCTACTGCATGAGCGCCAGCGGCGTCTCTCTAGTCCCGCCGAAGAGACCCCTCGAATGGCCGCCCGCGACTCTTGGAGGCGCAGCGAGTCCACAGATATCCGTCTGTCTTGAATCGAAAGCCACTTCGCAATTGCCAGCATTCCAGTTCGCACAAGCAGCAGCCTTCTCGACTTATATCGTCCAGTCAGCAAGGCGACTGGATTCAGCGCACAACACAGAGACAGAAGCAGCTGTGACGACGATGCAGTTCCAGGCGCCAACTGCAGGATACCAGCGCGATGAGGAAGCGCCGATGATGACGCTGACACCCGTCGCCGAGGGCGTCGACCCGCATGGCATCGTCGTGGGCAAGTGGAAAATGGGCATCTTCAGCTGCTTCGCAATCTGCATCCCCAATGGTGCGTGGCTATACGATCCGAGGCTGAGCTGACTGGTCGTACTATGCTGCATTATTAACAACTGATGATCTAACGATTGTTGACTTGCTTTCCCTGCAGGGTGCATGTCGTTCTTGTGCCCGGGGGTGTCGCTCGCGCAAATCTGCGCGCGCCTGGGACTCGTCCACTTCTACACCGTCATCGCGGCGTGGCTCATGCTGTGGCTGCTCGCGATCATCGCCGCGGCGACCGAGAACGGCGTAGTCGTGACGCTCTGCGTGATCGCGTCCGTCATGATGGCGTTCTTCGTGACGCGCATCCGCTGGCGGATCCGCTACCTCTTCTCGATCCCCGGCTCGGTCGTGGAGGACCTGCTCTACTCGTTCTTCTGCGGCTGGTGCGCCATCGCGCAGATGGCCACGCACGTCGAGTCCTTTGATGCCGGCTCGTGCGATTTCCTGCCGCGCGCGACGCTCAAGGGCTACACCTTCGGCTGAGCAGCTAGCTCATCGTGTGCATCAATCATACATTTGAATAAGCGCATTGTGCAGCCCGAGTCAATACATTTTCGTTTTCTTTGAAAGTGGTGGGCCAACTCGTTTGCCTGAATGACGGCCAACTTTCCGCAACTGCATGAACAGTTCACGCACGCGCAGGCGTCTGGCAGGCAATAAAAGTATCCCAGTTCACTGAAGCTTTGCGCAACATGAATCACGTGTTAAATATTTATGATGAACGAAGAGAAAAAGGACTCGACAGCGAAGGGCTATTCTTCGGTCTCTGACAAACTCAAAAAGTTCACGATGCAACACAGCCAACTACTTGGAGCTCTTCGACTGCCAGCAGCAACCAGCTAGAAGACACTCTAGTTGGGGGCTTTGTTCTCTCCTTCAGTGAATAACCACTTCTCAAACGTCTGAAGAACGGACGGCGTCTTCTGCAACTTGGGGCGAGCGCCACTAACAGGTTTTTTCGCTCGTCGCTTGTCCATCGACTGCTGCGGTTGCTGCTTGAATGGGTAGCTGGTGGCTGGAGCATCACTTACAGCCGCTGAGCCGAACACTTGACTGACTGCTCCGGTTGTTGCAGGTTTCGACGGCAGCAGCCAGTTCGTCAGTTTGTCTGTGAACGATAGAGGCGTTGGCTCATTCACAAAAACGCGTTGGCGCTTCGCACGCGGCATGTCCATCGGAACGTCACCTGACGAGGAAGAGGGCGACGCGCGCGCACACTCGACGTGCTCTCGCTTGCGAGCTGGCGGCTGCAGCGGGAACGTTGCAACGGCGTTGAATCGGCTCGAGTTCGTGCGCTGCAGCACCACTTCTTTCCCTATCAGTGGGTTTCGGGGGATCTAGAGTACGGTCAAAGAACATGCGGTCAATGGTTTGAATGAGGCGGTGCTTGCTACTAACTAGTACTTACGTAGCGTTCGCTTGCAGAGAAGGACGGCGCGTAGAACTGACGCTGGCGCTCGACAAAGTTGTGGAGCTCTCGGAGCTGGTTCTGGAGTAGCTCGATGTCCAACTCGATCGAAGAGATCTACTCAGCAGCACAAGAGAAGTCAGTCTTATGGAAATACCTTTTGCATGTAAACACAGCAGTGATGTTTAAGAGGACTCACTCTCGATCGATTGAATCGACAGCTGAGCAGAAGCTCGCTGGCAGAGACCTGGTTGTCTTTCGACAGCACGTGCCACTTCTCCAGCAGACGCTGATCTTGCAGCAATGAGAGCGGCAGGTGAAGGGAGCCCACGAGTAGATCGCTTCCGATCTGATTGAAATGAACACACACAGAAATCAAGGCAGGCGGTGTCAGGAGCGCACCCAACACTTCAGCTCATCATAGTTTATCACAACGTACCCGCTCTTCTTGCATGACCTCAACCATGAGGAAGGCGCCGACGTGCGCGACAGACTGGAAAAAGAGCGACTCCTGCCAGCTACGCATCGTCAACAACAGCATAAGCGCGTCAGATTTTCCATTAGAGGTCATGCGCTACACTATTTCAAGAGCAATTAATCCAGACAACGTACCAGGGGGTGTACTGGATGCCTCTCTTCGTCGTGCATTTCGCCTCTCCTTGCGAAACCTCGCGCGGCTCCAGCCACGCGCGCACGTACGTCATGTTGCCTATTCGCAACATAAAAAAGCGGTGAGTACTACGTAAGAACAACACAACCCTTGAGTAGCCAGCCATACCTGCTAGAAAGCCCGACTTGTAGAGCATGTTCCTGCCACCGACGACCTTCACCTCGAGCATCGCAACGCTCCGCCCCGTCACAATGTCTTCGTCGACGCCAGAGTTCGGGTTGTACCTCTGCCGCGTTTGCAGCGCGTGTAGCTCCGTGCATTTTGCATCCAAGCTCTGCTGCAAGCGCGCAATGCGCGCTTCGACGTTCTCCACGGCGCTCATCGCTTGCTTGAGGAGAACGCCCTTGGGTTGGAGACTGGAAATTGGGAAATGAGCGCTTCTAGTGCTGCTGCGTTCAATGCCAACAATCGATGAGCTGGCTTATTGATATAGTAGCCAAGCAAGAACCTTGTTCACAATGCAGCGCTGGAGAGAGATGTGCTGGCGCGGAACTCTGGATGCTAGCGCCGCCTTTTGTCCTGTCTTGTAGATTCTTTTTCTGGTTCCGTGTCTGCTCGATCGCTTCCGCTGGCGATGAGGAGCTGAGAGGTGTGGAAAGAGAACGAGAAAGAGAGCGACTGCGACGTTGGTCACTGAGCGCTACTGTCGTCGGTCCGAGTATTTTGACTTGGCGCTTTGCGTCGCGATAGAGATTCGTCGTGGAGCTCTTGGGCTTTGATCGGACCTTTTCGTGCTTGACACTCCATCGTGCTGAATAAAACGCGAAAAACGACCATCACTCTAGTCATTTTCGCGCTGGACTTTCCTACAAGTATTTATGCCCAATCATACATTGTAATGTATATGTAGTGATATATGACTGGCTATAAATCTTGTTTTTTAATAACTCAAACATATTGGTTGAAAATATATACGAGAAAATAAATGTACTGGCTAAAATAACTAAATTTCTGATTCGCTAAAAGTGCGCACTGCTGCAAAAAAAGGAGACAAGAGGGGTCTTGTATTGAGAGTGAAGACGGCGGGGGGCGGGCAGGCGATGCCGGCGGGGGCGCATTTGTGAACGCCGCCGGCCACTCGTAACAGCAGACACAGTCAATCACCATGCCAGCCGGACTCAAGACCACCCCGCTGGACCCTCGCTTCCCGAACCAGAACCAGGCCCAGCACTGCTGGTACGTCCGTCGCTGTCTTCTGTAGCTCTTCATGCGCACTGTCTGCGTGGCTGTTGTGACGTGGTCTCTGTGAACACAGAGCTGTTCTGGTGGTTTCGCTCACACGACTGATGCTGTTGTTTGTGTGCGTGTCTTCTTCGCTTTCATTCGGACAGGACTCGCTACAATGAGTACGTCCTGTGCCTGAAGAACAACGACGGCGACGAGGACTCGTGCAAGAAGTACTTCCAGTTCGCGGCCTCGATCTGCCCGAGCTCCTGGGTAAGCTGCCGATCCTTTTGTGTGATAGAAATGCACCGCAGGTTAACTTCTTACACTCTATTTGCTTTTTTATGATTGAAACACGTTCAGACGGAGCGCTGGGAAACCGAGCGTGAGGAGGGCACGTTCGCCGGTGTGCAGTTCCCAAAGAACTAAACAGCAGATGATGGCGATTGGCGAGAAGAGAGTGGAGAGGAGAATGACGAGTCAGTCGCGGGCGTGTTGAAGCGCCATGAACGAGGGATGAATCGGGTACCTGGATAACTCCTGATCCGCCATTCGTTCAGCAAATATACGTGTCGCCCCTCATCTTCCTCTCTCCCTCGTCTCGGTCTTACGGTCTCTCCCGACAGACCACTCCAACACACGCACGTACACGTATTCAAGAAAGCAAAACAAGAAAAAACAATAAACACAGCCACACATTCCCACACAAGTGTAATGGATAGTCTCATGGGCAGCGTTCAAGTGTTTTCATGGAGCTTTTTTGAATCACACCACGAAATCAGCTTACTCTCATGTAATGCTTGAACTTGTTATTGCGGAGTGCACCCGCCATCAAACCGAGCCAATGGCGTTAATGCGCATGCAGCCAAGTCAGATCCAATATCCTTAAAGCAATGTCGTAGCTGCACGCTTCATCCACTCGCTGACGTCGTGACGCCATCTCAGTCCTCCATTCTCACTAATTCACCCAGTGGATCGCCTCACTTTCAAATTCGATCCATTTTCACTATTAATCCGCCGCCACCCACACACACCAACTCACGCCGACGACGCCCGCCCGCGCCGCCGCCTACACTCGCCAGCAACGATTCAGTCCCTCACTGCGCTGTCGCGTGCGTCCCATCTACTGCGTCTCCACCGGCGCTCGTTCCGCTCGCTCGTAGTCCCCGCTAGCACCACCGTCACCACCAGCCGATCGCGACTCATGAGCTCCTCGCCATCCAAAAAGAAGCTCAAGATGCACGGTGACCATGACCATGCGCGTGTGGCACAGCAGCCAACGTTTAAGAAGATGCCGAGCGCGCTATCGCTCGAGATCGTGGGGCGCCACCACCGCGCGCGCGCGAGCGTGCTGACGCTGCCGCACGGCGCGGTGCGCACGCCCGTGTTTATGCCCGTGGGCACGCAGGGCACAATCAAGGGGCTCACGACCGAGCAGATGGCCGGTGAGCCCATCTCGTGCGAGATCCTGCTCGCCAACACGTACCACCTGGCGCTGCGACCGGGCACGGAGCTGCTGGCGGAGCTCGGCGGCATCCACGAATTCATGCAGTGGCCCAAGAACGTGCTCACGGACTCGGGTGGCTTCCAGATGGTGAGTCTCTCCAAGCTCTGCGAGATCACGGAGCAAGGCGTGACATTCGAGTCCTTCGTGGACGGCAGCAAGATGCTGCTCACACCCGAGATGTCCATCGAGCACCAGAACCGCATCGGCTCGGACATCATCATGGCGCTCGACGACGTCGTCTCGAGCGTCACCGACGACGACGCGCGCTTCCAGGAGGCCACGCAGCGCACGATCCGCTGGATCGACCGGTGCATGGCCGCACACGCGCACCCGGAGCGCCAGAACCTTTTCGGAATCATTCAGGGCGGGCTCGACGTGTCCGAGGGTGGGCTGCGCGACCAGTGTCTTGACGCGTTCATCGCGCGCGATCTGCCAGGTTACGCGATCGGCGGGCTCGCCGGCGGGGAATCGAAGGAGGCGTTCTGGAAAGTGGTGGCCAAGTGCGCCAAGCGGCTGCCGGAACACAAGCCACGGTACCTCATGGGCGTCGGGTACCCGCTGGACTTGGTCGTGTGCTCGGCGCTGGGCGTCGATATGTTCGACTGCGTGTACCCGACGCGCACGGCGCGCTTCGGCACGGCCATCGTGCCCTCGGGCCTGCTCAAGCTCAAGGCGGCGCAGTTTGAAGATGATGCCCAGCCGCTCGACGCCACGTGCGAGTGCTTCGTCTGCAAAAAGTACACGCGCGCGTTCCTGCGGCTCATGCTCAAGAAGGAGGAGAGCGGCATCGGCGCGCAGTTGCTCACGTTCCACAACGTCACGTACATGCTCACGCTCATGCGGCGCATGCGCCAGGCGATCATCGACGGCGACTTTGAGCCTTTCGTGCAGCAGTTCATGCTGCAGCAGTTCCCCGATAGAGAGTACCCACAGTGGGCTGTCGACGCGCTCACGGAGGCAAAGATCACGTTGCTGCATTAGTTAGCAGCTCAGTAGTTAAGAGATTGTCAGCAATAGAGAAAACCAATTTCCACTAGAGCATGGAAATTGGTTCTTCATGAGCTTACTGATGGTGGTGTTGTTAATGGGCTGGGAAGGCATTGATTAATAGATTGATTGATGATTCAGGAGACGCAGGCACGCTAGTCAGATACTAAGAAGTAGAAGATGATACAAGCACTACGTACACAGAGAGATCCTCTCGACATGGCTGTTGGTTTACCCCTCGAACCTAATTTACACAGACGGGAGGCTTGGAGACTTGACCTTAGAACCGGTGCGCGTGACTGTTGCTCATGTCGTTGTTCATAGCCGAGAGCTGCTGCATCTGCTGGTGTTGCAGGAGCGCGTGCTGCTGGTGGTGGTGCTGTTGGCTGGTCATGGGGTGAGGCTGCTGCTGTTGCTGCTGCATGAGACCATACGGGCTCACATGCTGTTGCTGCGCCTGATGCTGCTGCTCAAGGAGATGCTGATCCCAGGCCGTGGGGATCCCGGGCGCTTGCGGTTCTGATGACTGCGTCGCCACCGTTAGCTGATCGTCCAGCGCGGCGCTCTCCAGCAGCACGTCCAGATAGTAATTCTGCTGCTGCTCCTGTTGTTGTTGCTGCTGTTGTTGCTGGTGAGCCAAGAAATTCGCGTGTTGTTGCTGCTGCTGTTGTTGCTCCTGCAATTGCTGTTGCTGCTGGTTATGCATCTTGAGCGCGTGGCTGGATAGCTGCGCCGAGTTGGTCGCGTAGTCCATGATCGGCATGCCGTCAAACGATGCCGCCGCACTCGCGCCGTTGTTGCCGGTCGGGTCGCCGTACTTGAACGGGTTCATCATCATCATGTTGGGCTCCTTGAGCTGCTGCTGCTGTTGGTAGCTGTTCACTGGCGCCTGCTGCACCGCCCAGGTCGCAGTCGTGTGTTGCAGCGGACCCGAGAGGTCGCTCATGTCCATCGCGTTGTCGTTCTTCATCGCCGTGAGCTGGACGTACGGCATAGTGGTGCCGTGGCCCGTGCCAATGGCCCCCGGGTGCGAGTGCTGGCGCATATACGCATGCTGCATCATCATCTCGGGGCTCACGGGGAGCACGGCGGACGCGTCCTGCTTCATGGTTGGGACCGACTCGGGCGACATGCGGTGACCAAAGTACCCACCACCACCCATATTCATACCTCCACCAGAGTTGTTAGCAGTTGAGACCATGGCGGACGCGAATGGCCTGGCTTCGTTCATTCCGCCATTTCCACCATTTCCACCAAAGTCCACGTTGCCGAAGAACGGGGTGCTAAAGATCTGGTTGCCCTTGCGATCTCGCAACGTGGGCGGGAGCATCACGTGCGGGAGGCTCTTTCGCTTGGCGCGCGACGGCAGGCGTAACACAGGTTCCTTGTTCAGGTCCATGCCTTTTTGAGCCTGGAGCTCGAGCTCCAAGTCCATGGTGCCCGACCGCTTCCGGTTGATTAGCGCCGCCGCAGCTGCGCCAACGGCACCGGGAGGCATGAGCGACGCCGAGAGCGCGAGTGCGCCCGTCGAGTGGCGGCGCATGGCCAGCTCTCTCGCACCGATGCCTTTGGGCTTGACCGTCGAGTTGGCTCGCAGGCGTTTGTTCAGGCTGTTGCTGTTGGACTTGGCTGAATTTGACAGCATATTAGTCGCAATATCCTGGTCTCCGTGGTCGTCGTCTTCACCGTGATCCCCTACTCCGCCGTTGTCTCCATGGGAGCCTGGACTGTTGGTGTGGCTGCTGCCACCGGCCGACACCGAGCCGCCACCACCCAAGGGCGCCACGCGCTCCTTGCGCTTGATGAGCTTCATCTTGTCCTTCTCGCCGCGCAGGAAGAACGGGTGGCTGAACGTGCAGATCGTCGTCTGCGTCTTCGTCCACTTTTTGAAGCCAAAGTAGTTGAGCTGCCGCTGGAAGCTCGAGACCTTGTTGTGCTTGAAGTACTTGGGCAGCACGCGGTCCGCGAGTTCCTCCGGCTGTCGGATCTGAAAAGCCGTGCCCTTGTGCGACCACGCAATGATCTCGCGGTCCTCAGTCTCCAGGATCTGGTACAGGAACCGGAGGAATTTGGGGACGCCCACATTGCGCTTGCGGATGGGCTCACCTGAGGCGTTCTTGGGGACGGCCGTCTGCTGCTGCTGCTTGTCCTCGGCCTTGAGCGCGTCGATGCGCGCCAGACGGTTGATGCGGGCTTCCACCTCGTTGTTGTCCATGTCCAAGTCGCCCTCGTCGTCGTCGTCATCGAGGTCGTCTTCGTCCAAGTCGTCGTCCAGCTCGTCGTCATTATTGGTAGTGGTGTTGTTGTTGTCACTGGCCGCCGTGGGGTCGTGCTTGAAATGCAGCAGCTGGTTGTCGAGCGACATGCGCCGCTGCTTGAGCTGCTGGTGGTGACCTCCTGGCGCTGCATGGAAGCTCTGCATGGACGTCGTGCGCGGACCTTCTCCCTGGAAAGATACCATACTGTTGTTGTCGTTGGGGCGAAACGGTGCGTTTGCATTCGTGGTGACGCGGAAGAGTGCGGCGGCGGCGGCTGCCGTTCCCGGGGACGGCAGCGCTTGTGGTGACGACATGAAGGCGCCGCTGGGGGCCATGGCACTGCTGTTGCTGGTATTACTACTGACGCTGCCACTGCTGCTCATAGTGATGGAGGAAGAGGGGGCCGCGCGCAGGATCTGAGGCGGAGACGCTGCCTGCATCCCTTCAAGACCGAAAGTGGCACCGCTGGGCGACTAATGTCTTGGACTTCCAAAAAAGAGGCGCTTTTGGGGGGTCGTGTGTGGGTTTATGGGTCGAATCGGTAGAAAGAAAAAGGGATTCGGACCGGGTTTTTGGGTGGAGGCTCTCCCTGCACGTTCCTCCGTTCTTTCCAGAGAATTTGTAAAGCTAATTAGCTACCTCATTATAACTGCTATGAATCTGAAAATAAGGAGGTCTGTATGCGTTGAAAGCCTATCAAAATAGATGTTTTGATTCGAACATGTTAAATAAAAATGTACAGTTCAGATTTAATCGTTATGGCAGGTGACGCTTGCATTCAAGATCAAGAGATGCTCTCGCAACCGTCTCAGAGAAGCACCATGAACAAAGCAAAGCAAAGCACATGCATGCACTACACAAGAGAGGACCAAATGCTGCATATTTGATATTCTGACTACCCCTTTCTCTCTACGCAGCATACATATATGCTCTGAAACCACATACACAACCAGCAAGGCAAGCATCGTGGACAGCGAGAGTCAGAGCGCCTTCGCGAAGGATCGTGCGGAAAATGGAAGGGAGAGAACTGTGGTACGCCATCAACTTCACTCGGGTGGTGATGCGGTTCCATCTCAACGCCGCGCGCACACACGTGCTTTGTGGCAGTGTCACAACAGGATAAGCAGCAAGCGCTTCTATCACAGAAGGATGGTCGTGAGCGCGCTCTGACCTCTGGTCAGCAGGTCCACAACACGCCATTCATGGCTCTATAGGATAAGGACCTTCTGGACGCGCCTCCTGGTCTCATGTGCCGCTTCGTGAGCAGCAGCAGATAACGGATGCCGTTTGCTGACGACCGCCCATGAGAATGGCTGCTGTGGGACGACGGCCAGTGACGCATGAAGATGCGGACGACCAAGTCTTATACGGTGTGGACAGCCTTATCATGGACGCATGCACGCGAAGTCCTGTCTGTCTGTCTCTGTCTGTGGTTGTCTGCCTTTTTGAGGTTTGCTGACAAGTTCACGCTCCTCATCCAGTAGTGAGCCAGCCAACCATCCACACACATACACATGCGTGCTTCGATAGTTGAAGTTGTTCCTTCCCAAGCTCAGTCTGTGAAACAGACTGGCTGTCACATCTATTTCGTTTGGTAGGATATCGAACCACTGAAAATTGTATCTTAGATTTGCATAAATTATGTGACCCACCCTAAAGAAGATGTAGATTAGTGTGGTGTCATACATAATCGAAGGACAACAAAAATAGCTCCTGAGCATGTTGCCTTTTGCACACGTACTAGCCATCTCGTCGAACATGGAGGCGGGCGGCAGCGAGAACCTTGCGTGTCGCGTGCAGCGGCTGCAGCTGGGCGACGCAGGAGCGATCCATCGACGCCGTGTGCGAAGCGCTGGCGCTTCAGCCTCGCTCTCCAATGCGTCGCACTCACTCAGCAGCGATGGCGCATTGTCCAGTGGAGGCGGCGCCACTGCCAGCGGTACTGGAGGCTCGTTGGCACAGCACCAGACCGAGATCCGCGCTCTGATGCTGCGCTCCTTCCAGAGCCCCGACGACGCAACGTTTGCTCTGCTGAGCGAGAACGGTCAGCCGGTACCCGGGTTCCAGATTGTGTTTGGCAACTCGTTGCAGAACGCCGCGCACCTGCTGGCGGCCGTCGACGAAGAAGGCGTGATCTCGATCATCGACACGTCCGAGACGCGCAATGACAGCCACCCTCGCACCACCACCATACGTACGTGGTCCTACTGTGTTTGGTCGCTATAATGTGTGAGCGTGACTTATAACAGACGTGGTGTCTCTGTAGAACCCGTGCGGCGCCGATGGCTGGCGCATCGCAACGCCGTCTTCGATGTGATCTGGACTCACGACGACAAGCAACTCGTCGTGGCTTCAGGCGACCTCTTCGTAAGCGGCTGGGACGTTGAGTCCCAGCGATCAGTCTTTACGCTCAAGGGCCACCAGATGAGCGTCAAGTGCGTGCGTCAAGTGCCGGACCACGCCCACCTCTTCGCGTCGGGGGCGAGAGACGGGAACGTGCTGATTTGGGACGCACGAACGAACGGAGCGCCAGTGGCGACGCTTGACAATGTGCATGCTGCACCATCCATCTCCAGCACAGGCACTCCGTTCGCGTCGCCGCCGAGCGCTCGGAAGCGCAAGAAGCCCGCTGTTGTCTTGAACTCGCCGCGGAGCGTGACGTGCATCGAGTTTGGCGCCAGCGGCCATGAAATCGTCACGGCTGGAGCTGTCGACAGGTACTGTTTGTTACGCTGCTATTGTCGTGCTGATCGATAGTATATTTTAATGAACTTCGTGCTTATGACTGGACAGTGTTGTCAAGTTCTGGGACGTGAGGAGGCTCACGACGTCGCATCACTTCAAATCCACGGCTTTTTCGTCGCGGCCCGTGCGCACGATCTCGTGCTCGTCCAGAGCGGGTGCACATCACGGCATCTCCTCTCTGGCGTTCGACCACACGCGATCCAAGCTCTTGGTGAACGTGCTCAACGACGCGATCAAGATCGTCGACGTCCACGCGCCCAAGGCGGCACCCATCGTGCAGTGCGGCGGACACCTCGCGTCGTCATTTTATGGTAATGACTTGTTGATTGAACTGCCCATTGCCTGGAATCTTGCAACACATTACTTAGTCATTGTATGCTCTTGCTGATGACCCATCTTACCAGTGAAGGCCGCGTTCAGCCCCGAGAGCGACTTTGTCATCGGCGGCTCGGCCGACGGCGCCGCCTTCATCTGGAATTCGTCGACCGCCAACATCTCTACCACGCTGTCTCGCTTCCCGTGCGTGGCGCTTAAAGGCCACACGAGCGAAGTAAACGGCGTGGCGTGGCACAAGCACGACTTCACCAAAGTGGCGACCACGTCAGACGATGGCACCGTTCGGACCTGGGAAGTCAATCGGAACCTTCAAGACCAGCAGCGGCATCAGAAGCGCTTTGATGTGAACACCAAGCCTAATAATGCAAAGAGCTTCGTCCTCACGAGGGAAGACAACCAGATGTGGGACAACTGGTCCGACTTCTGTGCGCAGCCAGACGGCTTTTCGTACCCAGTTGCAGTCTCATCTTCGCTGCTTCTTGACCAGGATGCCGAGTCCATGGACGTGGACGGTGGCGGAGAAGAAGCGAAACTCAAGTCGCCATTCCTCATTCGTCGCAGCGGCGAGCTCCTGCGGCGGAGAGACGACGTGCAGCCGACACCTCCGAGACGGCCAGCGCCAACTCCACCTAGACGACCGACACCGTCCCCTCCACAGACGCTATTGGACTTTTGGAGACGATAGAAATGATGAATGCCTGTAACCAATAGCCATTTGCACCAAGGCTGAGAAGAAGTCGAGCCTTCCTGAGGTTGGTATTTATTTAAGATTTTTAGAAGGGCAAAGTAAGTATCTGAAGACTTACGCCACGAGGCACGAAATCTCATGCTCGTCATTCACAACGACTGGCACTGGTTTAGATGAGATCCTCAGCGAAGGCGTCGTCCAGAGTCTTCACGACCAGGTCGATATCCTCCTCGTTCACCACGAGAGGAGGGCACATGCGGATCGTGCTATACGGACCACACAAATGAACATCAACACAACAACGTTAGCAATTGAAACCAGAGGCACAACATCCAACCATCTCATCACCAAGACGTACTTTTCTCCTCCCGTGATGATCACCACGCCCTTGGAGAGCGCGTATTTGATGAGAGGACCGACTGGCTTGGTGCACTCAAAGCCGACGAAGAGGCCGCCTGGACCAACTGGCTCACGCACTTCCTTGACCTTCGACGGGTACTTGTCCTGCAGACCCTTCAGGCCATTGGCCAAGTAGCGCCCGCGCTTCTGGACATTGAGCAGGAACTTCTCGTCCATGATCTTGCCCAGCACCGTGCTAGCCACGGCGCAGATCAGCGGGTTGCCGCCGAACGTGGTGCCGTGGCTGCCCGCAGTGACAGTCGCGGCAACCTTGTTGACCGTGAGCACGGCGCCGATCGGGAGACCGCCGGCAAGCGGCTTGGCGAGCGTCATGATGTCTGGGGCCACGTCGTAGTTCTGGTGGCCGAAGAGCTTGCCCGTGCGGCCGAGACCGCACTGCACTTCGTCGACGATGAGCAGCGCATTGTGCTTGTCACACAGGCGGCGCAGCTCGCGCATGAACTCCGGGGTCGCTGGGTTCACGCCACCCTCGCCCTGCACCGGCTCGACAAAAATGCCGGCCGTGCGGTCCGAGATGTGCTTCTTCACGTCCTCAATGTTGTTGAACTCGGCGTGGTGGATGCCCGGCACCAGCGGCATGAACGCCTCGCGGATGTATGGCTTGTGCGTGAGCGAGAGCGACGCCGCCGTGCGGCCGTGGAAGCCGCCCTTAAACGAGATGAACTCGTACTTCTTGCCTTCCAGAGGGCTACAAGAGGAGAGATCAAATGATGGGATTTGCCCATCCAGGTGTCGTGAGTCGCGATCATTCACTGTCACAAGGAGAAAAAGAAAATGCCGGTGGCGGGGTACTCACGTGTCCTTGGTGATGCGGTTGGCATAGAGACGCGCGAACTTGTATGCGCCCTCGTTTGCCTCCGTGCCCGAGTTGCAGAAGAAGACCTTGTCGAAGCACGAGTTGTCCACGAGCGTCTTGGCCAGCTGCAGCGGCGCCTTGGTGTGGAACAGGTTGCTCGTGTGGCAGATGTTCTGGCCGGCGTCCACGAGCGCCTTGTACCAGTCCGGGTCCGAGTGGCCGAGGCCCGAGACGGCGATGCCAGCGCAAAAGTCCAGGAACTGGCGACCTATAAAGGACAACAAGCAGAGTCAGCACCATATCCCAGTCACGTATACCAATATACACAACAACACATACCCTGCGCGTCGTAGAGGTACTGGCCCTTGCCGTGCGTGAAGAGCAGGTTGGGCTCGCCGCGCACGCCGTCCGTGTTGTACGTCTTGACCATGTACTTGTTCTCGTACTCCTCCGCCACAAACGGGCGCTCGACCGCGGCCATGGCGCGTGAGGCGCCGACGGCCGGCAGCGCGCGCAGCAGGCCCTTGCCGCGGATGGAGGCGGATCGGAGAGCAGCGGCGGCCAGCATCTTATGAGGGGCGGGCGACGGGGGCGAGGGCGCGGATTGGATTGTAATGGTGCTGCCGGTGGGCCATTTGAGTGTCTGCAGCGAACTTCAAGTCGGAATAGTGTGGTGAACGTAATGTTAGGCTCCTATTTGGCTTTGTTGGATGAATTATGTGAGCCACGGAAGATGAGTTGCTGGCCAAGCGAATTTGCTCAGAACAAAGTTGTCTTTTAATGTGATCAAGTGATTCATGGCTCTTCCCAATTTATAAACCAATTTTACATTTCATCCAATGAAATCAACACATTGCACTTTCACAAGATGTGATTAGCTATTTCATTTTTAACCAGTTCATGGACCAAATACGCTTGGAATAATCTCCCCACACTCACATTCGCAAGCAAACTCAAGCAACCAGAAGAGATGTGGGCGCTCTTCACAGAAGATGAGCTCCACGAGGCAGTCAAACGCACCCTCGGGGAGGAGAAGCTGACGGCCGTCGTCGCGTCCAGCCACGTGTCGCGCAGCACACTCAAACGTGCGCTCGTAGCTCGGAAGCGCGGCGATAGTTTGGAGAGAAAGCGCCCTGGGCCAAAGCCTCTACTGCCCGCTAAGTGCGAAGAAGATCTCGTGACGTGGATTGCAGCCATGCAGCGCACGATGTTCCCTGTCCATCCGTGGGAGCTGCTCGAGATTGCCAACGAGCTCAATCGCTCGATCCGTGGAAACCTGCGCTCCGTTACCGACCTCACGTACGGCTGGTACGCACGCTTTTCGAATCGTCATCCAGTTTTCAATCTTTGCGCAGCAGAATCGCTTTCACGAGCTCGACAAGGAGTAGACGAGCATGCGTTCCACCAGCTCTTCTACTCGATTTGCCAGCCCATGATACAACACAATTTAGATGAAGCGCGTATTTTCAACATGAACAAAACAAGTTTTGTGGGCAAGCACACGTCAAAAGCAGTAGTCGCCGTACGTGGCTCGTTCAACGTGTGAACGAAGGTCCCCGAAGCCTCCTTTCATCTTTCGATCGTTGCAGCCGTCAGCGCAGGAGGCGTCGCTATCTCACCGCTCTTCATCTTGCCCGGAAAGCATTTGAGCAGGGCCATTTTGGATGGTTGTTCCCTCCCAGGCGCCGGCGTCATCACCGCTCAGAAAAAAATCGTGAACGTGGACGTGTTCGAGCTGTAAATCGACCACTTTGCGGGCAGTATCCCGCAGCACGTCCAGCGGCCGGTCTTGTTCGTTTGTGACGGGTGCTCGTCGCATGTTGGGCCATCGGTGGTTTGTTAGTACGACCAGCGTGATGTGCTGCTGTAAATACAGCCCCCAACGCCACCCACCTCGTCCGACCACTCTATGTCGCTGCCTTTCGCGGCTATAAGAGAGAGATCCAAGATGCTTCGCCGCGTGCTCTACAGGTTTCAGGAGCAGTTGGCATAAAGAATGCCATCGCGGTGGCAAGTGCTGCGTACAACACGCATGTTGTGAGCAACACACAAGCAGCAATCAATGGGTTCCGAACATGCGGTCTGTTCCCGCCATCCATTCCGGCAATGCTTGCTCAGCTCAAGAAGAGCAGCACAAACGAGATCACGAAGAGTGAACTCAGTCAAGCGAACTGGTTGCGTGTTCGCGACGAAGCCCGAGTCATCATCTTGGCTCTACCTCCATCACCAGCGCGTAAGAAGGGGTCCTGAAAGACGATCAACGCAGACAGCAGAATCGTTCGAACGGACGACATGCTTACCTCACCGCCCCGAAAGAAAGGTCGAGCGATAGCATTTCACGAGCACAGGCGAAACCACCTTGTGAGGCAGTGAAAGCAATGGTACAGCGCCAATTTGCATACAAATTGGAGTGGTTCATGAACTGATTGAATCTGTTCCTTTTCGTTTTTTGCTCAACTTCTCACTCTTGCATCTTGCTCAATTTTGAAACATTCATCCTCGGAATTGCACAAAAGTAGCTAATTAAGGGCAGTATTATCATAACAAAGGAGCCAACGTTTGCGCATCTCGATAGTTTTTACGCTCCATTTTACCTTAGCCTCCTGATTTTGGGCCATAAATTGATTGACCATGTTATCAAAAGTTTACATCAGCCTGTTGTCACTTGGCCTCACTCTACACTACATCGGCACCATGGGAAAAAAGTCACTTTACCAAGTCTTTGATGCCACGCCTGCAGTACTGTCGCGTGAACTGCGTCGAGCCAAATAAACTCTAGCTCGCGCATTACGAACGCGTCCTGCTGCACAAATCTCATGGCCAACGTTCGAGCAGCAGAAACACTTTGCCCGATGGATTCGTCACAAAGAGGTGCTCCTCAAGCACATTTGTGCTTCATTGGTGGCGAGAGTTTAGAGTTCAATAGCATTCGATCCCAAAAACTCCAGAACGCATACTATACGGTATGGCCGCACTCTATGTTAGCGACAGCACCATCGGCTTCGCAGCAGACGGCACGATTGGCTGGGCAAAGCACAAAAGCCCAGGCAGTTGGAACGATAGTGACAGTTCAATGGAGTTCTACTTGAAGTTGTTAGATCCGTGTCTGTGTCCTGACAGTCGATTTGGCGTGGTCGCCGACTCTGCGTTTCCTTGCTCAAAAGAGCACCAAGGCAGAATCCTCACATTGCTCAAAGTCGGAGACTGACAGCGGCTCCCTGCGAGTGCCCGTTTGGGCGCAGTAAAGCCATTCTGACGTAACGACAAGAGGCTGAGTGAGGCGTCGGCTCTGTTCAAAATGTCTATGCGCGCCTGCAGTTAACACTTCCATACAATCAAAAACGAAAGGTAGTTAGATTGGACAGCGTATTTAGACTTCACAACTAGAACTAGAACTGTAGGCATGAACCATATCTGTTCTGTATTTGAATGTGCTTGTCTCGCTGGCGTGCTGTTGACTTCTCTCTATCAACACACCGCTCTTCACGAGGCGCAACTTCACGATGCTTTGATGTCACGCTCTGCTTGAGCACGCTGCTCGTAGTCGTAGCGCTGTTCTCAAGCCAGGTTCACTTCACTACAAGCGCAAACAAGCACAGTCAATCAAAGTGATTTCGTGATGATAAAAAAGACAAAGCCTACCGCATAAACAAAAGCAACTGAGAAATTATTGAGCTTTCCGTCTCTCGTGCGAGGCTGACACGCTCAGTGCGCGCGCTTGGAGGACGTCGCTGCTCCGTTTCCATTGCTCTCCGTTGGTCGAATGAGAGCATTACAGCGCTGGTTGCTGAGTGCGATAAGATCTGTCGAGCCCAGACGTGTGCTCGTGATTAATGCTGTGGATGGGGCTGGTGCTGAGCTTGGAACGTCTGCGGACTGCATCGAAAGCTCGACAGTCTCCCCGGTGCAAAGAATTTGATGTCGACGCCCACACCGCTTGTCGTCGAGGACGCGTTGTCGTCAAGACACACAACATCCGAGCGCACTTTGATTTTCTTGATCTCCTTCGCCATGCGCACAAGCGTTGATATTCTCGGCTCTCCAAACGGCTTTTGAACGCTGTACAGTATCTCGAACTTCCGCTTTGAACTATCAACGTCACGCTGAGAGCTACGTGAGTCTTTATGTACATTGTAGCGCACCGTTCCCTCGTTTCTTTCATCACTCCCAAGAGGGAGAACTTCGTCTTGCGTGTAGTTCGTGGAGCTTTTGCCCTTTGTTATCTTGCTCGTTAGTCAAAACCACTAGGTTGAGAAGCTAATCGCTGCTGTTGCTAAATGAGGACTGGAATGACTCAGATGTCTGCACAGAATAAGCCACTGGGGTTTTAACACCCAAGCCGAAAGGGTGGTGGTGTATTTGATTCAAAAATAAACCCACAAATGGGTGAAAGGGTGGTGGGTTCTTTTTCGTGACCGTCCACGCCCAACAGCCAAAAGCCCAAGAGGCAGCCTCTATCGCAGCCAGCACCTTCATTCACGCATTCGCGCCCATTCCGCTGCACCGAGCGAGCGAGCGACGGCAACAGCCTACCACACACACACGCGCGAGAAAGAGAGAAAGCAATGTGCCGCTGCTGAACCGCTAGCTCCCTTCAGTCCCTCGCGCGCGTCTTCCCCCCTGATCGCTAACTGCCCGCCCGTCCGTCCTACCCGTCTCTGTCATCCGACCCGTTCGTCCGTTTGTCCGACGAGCTACATAACAGCAGATAGAGATCCACCACTGACCCAGCCGCAGACTCGAATGACAGGCTCGCACTCGCGCCGCAAGCTCGGCATCATGTCCGTGGCGCTCATCACGTACTTTAACGTGAGCGGCGGGCCGTGGGGCAGCGAGCCCGTGATCGCGGCCTGCGGACCGCTCGTCGGCATCCTGGCCGTCACGATCTTCCCATGGATCTGGTGCCTGCCGCTCGCGCTCACGTTCGCGGAGCTCTTCACGGCATTCCCCACAGACGGCAGCTTCTGCAAGTGGGTGGGCGTGGCGTTCGGCCGCCCCATGGGCTTCCAAGTTGGCTTCTGGTCCTGGGTCGCCGGCGTCATCGACAACGCGATCTACCCGTGCCTGATCGTCGACACGATTATGGCGCTCTACGCGGGCGACGTCACTGGTGCCGGTGGCGGCGTCGACGTCGTCACGCTCACGGTGTTCCAGCGGTTCCTCTTCCGCGCGGTCTTCGCCGTGCTCTTCATGATCCCAACGCTCACGAGTATCAAGATCGTCGGCCACACGCTGCTCGTCATGGGGCTCATGATCTTCCTGCCCTTCGCCGTCATGATCGCCATCTCCTTCCCGCAAGTGAACCCGGCGAACTGGCTCGTCGTGCGCGAAGATGTGAGTGCCTTTGTATTACGTACTGCCATTGAACCGTCATGTGAATGACCGAAGGAGAGACGCACTAACCAAACCACTTGTTACGCTTGCACGACAGCGCGATTGGGGGCGACTGCTGAGCGCGTTGTACTGGAACTACAGCGGCTTTGACGCCGCGGGCGCCTACGCGGGCGAGATCCACTCGCCCAAGACCACGTACCCGCGGGCGATGATCCTCTGCGTCGTCATGATCGCGTTCACGTACATCATCCCGTTCATCGCCATCTCGGGCGCCGACAAGCCTCACTACACGTCCTGGGACGACGGCTCGTACTCGGTCATCGCGCAGGCGGTCGGCGGCACGTGGCTCTGCGTCTGGATCGTCGTCTCGTCGCTCTTCGGCAACCTGGGGCTGTACGTGGCCGAGATGGCCAAGGACGGCTTCCAGCTCGCCGGTATGGCGGACTCGGGGCTCGCGCCGCCCTACTTTGCCCAGTACGTCGTTGCTTTTGAGCTGTATGAGTTTGTATGAGGAGCGATATTGGCTTGGTGCTCATTCGAATTGTCCTATTGTCTTGTGTGTGCGTTGTTTCTAACGTATGCAGACGCGACCCGGAGAACGGTGTGCCGCGCCGCGCGATCTTGCTGTCGTTCACGATCGTGGTCTTCATGGGGCTCTTCAACTTCGAAACGATCCTGAGCATCGACAACTTTTTGTCGGCGCTCGCGTCGATCGTGGAGATGAGCGCGGCCGTGAAGATGCGCTTCTCGCACCCGGAGATCGAGCGGCCGTACCGCGTGAACTTGTCGGACCGCAACCTGGCGATCGCGATGGTACTGCCCTTTGTCGTGGGCGTCTTCATCATGCTCAACGAGCTCACCAAGTCCGGCGTGAGCTTTGGGCTGAACGTGGGCGTACTCATCTTCGGCTACGGCTGCCAACGCTGGATCCAGCGCCACCCGTACCACCAGTACGAGGTGATCGAGACGCCGCGCCTCAAGGACCTCACGCTCGAGTACGGCGTCGAGAAGGACGAAGACGCATAGAAGACTAGTGGTATGTGCCTTATTGAGATTGGTGAATTTTCTACTTTGATGTGGTTTATGATAGAAGAAACAAGAGACGTTCGCGCCAGGAGCTTAACAGCAGTGACCAGTGAGTGATATGAGGAGCTCCATAGAGAAACGAGAGAGAGCGCCGTCCAAGAATCCGGTAATAGCGAACGATAATACATGGTTGATGAGGTATTTACTTGGCAGGTTGGATGGATCTTTGGCTGGCTGGCGTTGGACGTACCTAATGACCGCTGTGGACGTGGACTGAATGAATGGCTTCTGATGGGGACTGACCGCTTCTCGTGAGATCTGTGATGCTGCCTAGGGTTTTTCAACTCTATGGCCCAGTGTATGGCAGCAGCGTGATCGGTTGGCTGCCGTCGCACGGCACGAAGGCCGCAGACTTGGTTGCGTCCGCGCAGTCCTTGTGCACAAAGGGGCCGATGGATCCGTAGGACTCGGGCTTCTCGTAGCACGTGCGGACGGCTGAGAGCTGGTTGACGCCATCCACGGCTGAGCAGAGCACCTGTACTTTCTTCGGGTAGAGCGCCGTGATGGCCGCGAGCGTGGTCTGCGGCTTGGCGCAGTCGGCCCAGTCGTTGAGCTGACGCGTGGCGAGGAAGTGGGTCGAGGCCGCGTTGAGCGTCGCGCGGAAGTAGACGGCAGCGCCGAGCGCCCAGTTGTCGCCCACGGCGCCGAAGCACACGCCGTGCTTCTGGAACTCGTGGTTGTAGATCTCACAGAGGGTAAAGTACGTGTTGTTCTGCGTCGGGTCGATCCAGCGGAACTTCATCTCCGTGAGCAGCAGCAGGTGGTCGAGCGCGAACTCGAGCGCGTTGAACGGGTGGTTGCTCACCGTGTCGCTCACGTTGCAGCAGCCGGCGTACCCGGCGTTGTAGTTGGGCCACAGGCCGTGGATCGTCATCTGATTCTTCTTGGCGGCTTCGCGGTCGCACGTCACGCCGTTTGGGTACGCGTTGACGTTCTGGTGCGAGATGGTCGAGTCCACGCCCTTGAGCAGGTCGCGGCAGAACTGCGGAATGAAGATCTGCTCGAGCAGCAGGTAGTCGTAGTCACGCGGCCGCTGCTTTTTCGTAAGACAGTCGGCGTCGTTGTTGATGCAGTAAGGCGCCGCCTTGGAGTTCACGCAGATGTCCACGCACTGCTGGCGCGGCGGGTTCGGTAGCCAGCCGCCGAGGTAGTCCACGGCGGCGACGGATTGGATCTGGTGGGTCGTGGCTGCGACGCAGAGCGCGAGCAGCGTGCTGAGCTTACCGAGCATGGTGGGAAGTGTTGTCGTCTTGAAAGAGAGGTTGTAGCTTGCGAGAGGTGAGCTGGGAGATGACAATCGTCGAGTGCGTGGAAATGGATGTGGGCATCCTCGCGAGAAGTCACATTTTCCAACGGGAGTTGGCGATCGGAGATCCGAGATCGTGCGTCTCGCTGCAGTTGCTGAGCTCCATTAAAATCCCGCGACTCGGTCGAGGCGCCGCGTTGAAGCGACAATTGGACGAACGTGCGGCCACGACAAGCTTGGAGACGGCGCTTGGTGAAGAGTCCCATCAACCCGACTTGTTCAACAAGGAGGGATGCGAAACTGCACCACCGAGGGTGCGGCCTTGGCCAGTCGTTCGTTCGGGCCTGAGAATCAAGTTGCACGGATCCAAAGGAGGGACGCTTCAAAGCTCCGCGCGTTGGACACATCCGAATTGACGTGATGGCGACGCCGACACATGATGGCCGGACACGAGACCACCTTCAGTCACAGCATAAGGTCAAGCCCAAAGTTGCACGATCACCGAGTTGATTGTAAAAAATCCAGTCTGGTGTGTATGAAATTGCTATTTTTACCTGTCTCAGAGCTCAACTCGACACAACCGCCATTTCCAAATTGAGCACAACGTTGAGAGTATGAACTGGCAAATGCTCCCGTCCATGGACGCGTCGCCGCTGGCGTCGCTCGAGAGCGTCTTCGCGGGCGGTACGTGGGACACCGACCTGCTGAGCGAGGTGTCGGTGCTGCTGCAGCCGCACGAGGCGGCGGGTGTGCGAGATGCGTTGGCGCTTAGTGACGACGACGAGGAAGAAGAAGATGACGAAATGGGCGACGACGACCTGGCAATCCTCAACCAGCTTCTCGCGACGCACAGCGACGCTGTCCCCCATCAGCAACAGCAGCAAGTACAGTCACTGCAGTTGGCGAGCATTGCTCCCCATCCAGAGACGTCGCATTCTCCAGCGAGCACAGAAAGGAGCCTGGTAACGAGAGAACAGAACGAGCAGCTCTCATCAACCGCAGCCGTTACAGGCGTTGTCGATGTCGAGGAGATGCAGTTCACGGGCCGCACGACCCGCGAGCGCAGACAACAGGAGCTCGCGTTCTTGCGCACCAAGGCGCAGGAGCTTGAGGCGAAGCTCGCGCAGCACAAGCAACGGCGGCAGCAGGAAGCCGACGCGCCGCATAGTGAGTCCAGCGCCAGACAGTCGCGCTACGCAGCGTTGTGGATGAAACTAGCCAAGCGCCAGGAGGAAGAGCGAAGACTCGCGCAGACGGAGAATTCGAAGCTGCGGCAGCTGGTTGTCGCGCAGGTGCGGCTCGCCAGGAGCCTCGACCGCGTGCTGCGCAAGCGCATGGTGCGTTCTTTTGTGTGTGCGTAGGGCGTTGAACCTTTGCTGACGTTTATGGTATTTTTGTATCTCTCCGTACCCTAGAAACACAAGACCTCCGGACTGATTGGCACTGGTGCTAGTACAAGTGAAGAAATGCACGAGTCGAGCTGAAATCACTTTCTGCAAGACCGCGACATCCGTCGTTTGTTGCTGCGAGCGAGAGTTCATGTGCTGTGGGAATCGCTAGACTCAAGAGATTACGCGGTCGAAGGTGCTGCTCTGTGCTCTCCATACCCGTCGTTTGGCGAGAGAGAGAGAGTCAGCGATCGACGCGCCGCCACACACAAGGAATCCCTTGTCGTCTCCAGAATGTAAGGCAGTTGCGTCGAGACGGCGACCGCGATAGTGCCAGCCAAACAACGCACCCAGAGAGATCCCTGTAGACGCGATCTCTCGACGAGCGACAGACAAGTTGCGAGCTGAAGCGTCGATGCACGAACGCCACCGCCCTGGAGCAGCCAAAGCTCGGATCGACGGGTCCCGACAATTTCCCATTTCTCGTTTCCGCTGGTATGGTCGTACATAGAAACGACATATTCTATACGATAGGTTTTTTTGGCACCGAAAAGCATTAGGAGAAAAATAGATGTCTCAAATCGACTGTAGTATGCTAGATGAGAGGCTCGTCTTCTGTCTGATGATTGCAACAGCTCAATGGACAAGGTATTCAAAGTTACACGCATTATTTGAAGCCACATGCGCACGCCCGTGGCGCAGTCGATGGGCGGCGGCGGAGGCGCGTGGGAGGAGCCCGCGGACGTCGCGCTGCTGCACGAGGTAGCTGCGTTGCTCAGCCCCAGCGGCGGCATCGCGAGTCCGGGCCGCATTCAACAGCAGCAGCAGGCGCCGTCGTCCCAACTCGTCGCGACAGTGCACTACGACGCGGATGAGGAGCTCGCGACGATCAACGAACTACTGGACGTGCATATCCAGCAGGCGCACTACCAGCATCAACACCAATGCCAGCAGTCTCTGTTCCTGTCTCCTGACGGCCAAGCGCTGTCACCTGTGAGAGTGTCAGTGCCACCGCCACCTTCTCATGTCGTAGCTCCTCGTGACGCAAGCGCGCCACCGACTGAAGTACTATCGCCAGCCTCGCCACCGCTGACGATCCAGCCCATAGCTACTAAACCAGTGTTAAAGACCACGCGAGAGCGCCAGAAGGAGGAGCTCATGGGTCTGCGTGTCGAGGCGGCGGAGCTCGAGGCGCAGCTCGAGAGCCATAAGCAGCTTTATCGCGAAATCGTCGTCGCGCCCGCCGCCCACCACCATCAACAACAACGTGGCTCTCCTACTGGTGAGAAAGATGCGTCTTCCTGGTGGGCGAGAGCTGCGGACCATCAGCTCAGTGAGAAGCGCAGGGCGGAGGAAGAGAACAACCGACTGCGCGACATGGCGCTCGGCCAGCTGCGGCTCGCCAAGAGCCTCGAGAAAGTGCTCGAGAAGCGTCGGGTGGGTCCACCATTCTGTCATTTTGCTCGTGAGTCGTCTGATGGCCAAGCAGCTAATGTCTGTGTGTCTGTCTTTCTCTTTATTGCATGACTATAGATGTGGGAAAACGCGGGCCAGTCCCACAAGCGGCCTCGCCCCCAGAGTCTTCATGACCACGATAGTGCATCAAATAACAACTCTGAAGCGGACGCAGCAATCTTTGCAAGTCTCAAGAGCGTGCTCGGTCGCTGTGGTGGCAGCGGTGATGCCGTGAGTACGCTCTTCAAGCAGCACGGGCTCGATTCACTCGTGACGGACACGGTGGACGTCGACATCAAGAACAGCAACACCACCAGTGAGCCCATGCACGTGGACTTTAAGGTCGCCAAGCTGCTCCCGTTCGACTATCGCGCAGTGGGCGACGCCACGTGGCAGTGCATCCAGCGTGACCAGGGTCCGATTGATGACCGCGGCGACTATTGTGTCGTGGAGAAGAGCGACCACCTGGTGGCGATCAAGCTCGTCGTCACACCAAAGCCTTCGATGCCGCTGTTGACCCTACGCTCCGTGTTCCAGCGCTTCTCTGAAGCCGACCGAGTCGTGTTTCTATACGAAACCCACGCCGAGAGCGCGGCTGCCAGCACCAGCAGTACGAAGAACGGCGTGTTCCCTGCGATCCGCTACCACGAGCAGGGCTGGCTTACCATTGCGCCCATCCGCGTGCCCAGCGCGTCCGTAGCGAGCATTACGAGGCAGTTCACGCGCATCACGCCCGCAGTAACTAACGCATCAACAGCAACAGAGAGCCACGCGAGTGGACGAGGGGTTCTGACGGACCTGCTCATCGCGCTACAGCTGCAGAGCGTGCACAAGACGCACGAGACGATCCAAGACATGCTCATCGACGCCCAGGTCACTACTTCCACTCATTTAACTAGCAGTGCTAGTGTTACTGATACCACCACAACAACCAGCAGCAGTCAAGGGCAAACAAGGGGAGTGCAGTCGTCGTAAACATTGTACATGCGATCGGGCACTATTATATAAGGATCGGTCGTCGACTGTGTCTCCATCTATCGGGCGTTCTTCTCTCGCGCATTCGCTCTGCGGTCGATGAGCAAGCGGTTGGACACTGGCGTGGGGCTTCTAAGGCTAAGGCTCAGCTTGGGCTACGCAGCTGGTCTTCTAACTAGTTCGCTGTCTCGGCGGTCGCAGCGGCATCAGGAGCAGGCGTGGCATCAGCAGCCTTCCACGCCTTGGTGAGATCAGCCGCCTCACCAGCGTAGCCCAGCAGCTTAGACTCGAGCCCAGCAAACGGTAGCTTCTCGACAGGTTCGACGTTGAAGAGCTTCTCGTAATAAATATCCTTGCCGTAGCAGCGCTTGTAGTCTGGGTAGTACCGCCCGCCGTTGGCGCCGCGCACGTCGTACTCGTCCACGGGCACCGAGTCAATCTTGAAGTCCTGCACGTGCTCCCACACGATCCGGTGGTTCTCGCTTGAGAGCTTCTCCTGGTTACGGTGCAAAAACATGATCTCGTTGTTCGGGTCGTGCTGCACCATCGTGACGCCGCAGAACACGTTCTTGTCGGGCAGTTTGCGGCCCGCGGCCCCTGGAGGCATTGCGATCATGTGGAAACTGCTGTTGGTCTTCATCCACGCAAAGCGGAAGAGGTCCTTGTCGCCCCACACGAGCCGCAGGTTCTCCACGAGCCACGGGTGCACGGCGTAGTACATCATGGCGTTCATGGCTGGGAGGTGGCGTCTCCGGTCGATCATCACCTGGCCGCTCTCCTGCTCAAACATGTCGACGTAGTCCAGGTCAAAGACGTCCCAGACGAAGCTGCGCGGCTGGATGTTGAAGATCGTCTTCTTCGCGCGCCAAAAGTCCGGCCAGAACATCGCGCCCGTGCTTTTGAACTCGCTTGTGTCGAAGAGAAACGTCGGATCTTTCACCGCGAAATTGTCCGAGTCCAGCAGCAGGACCTGGTCGAAGGCGCTGTAGAAGACCGCGTACATCTTGGTGTAGAACTTGGTCGCGCGCGGGTCCTTGATCTCGCGCAGGAACGCACCGTACTCGCGCGTGAGCGCCTGGAGGATCGGGTGCTGCACGTTCGTCTCGGACGCGATGTACCAGAGCTCGACAGGGAGCGTGCAGCCCATGGCGCGCAGCGACTTGATGGACGCGAACACGCTTTCGAAGAGCTTCTCGTACACCACGAGCGCGATGCCGCGCGCCAACGGAACGTCCTGCGCGGCCTGGACGGTCTTGGCCGTGTCGGACATGACGCCCGTGAGCGCCTGGTCGTTCACGAGCTCCTCCTGGCACTTAGTGAACGAGAACCCCGGGTCGTGCACGTATCCCGGGGCCTTGTGGCCGTACTCGAGCATCTCGCGAAAGTCCGCGCATTTGAAACGCACCCCCGGGCGCAGCGAGTCGCAGTGCATCTTCAGTACGCGCTCGATCGCGCCGGTGTCCTTGTGCCGGATTTCGCAGAAGCCGCTGATCGCGTCCGAGATCTCGTCGCTGCACGTGCGCGCTTCCTGCGGCTCGATGACGCCGTCCGGCGAGCACTCGGACGTGCGCCGCCACGCCACGCACTCGTACTTACTGAGGTCCTCGCCTAGCACGCGCCAGCGCTCGGCCACGGACAGCTTCACGGTCGGCGCTGGCGTGGGCGTGGCACTAGCAGCATTCGCAACTATAATGGGTGCGACAGGCGGCGCAACGGTGTCCGGCTTGTTGTTGCTGAGCAGCGTCTGTGTGTCGTCGCTGTTGCGGCGCAAGTGGTTGTTCGCGTCAGCGTGCTTGTTGAAATCGTTAGTGTTGTCGATGCTTGCGTGGGCCTCTTGCGTAAGCGACGCGTTCGGGTCGTGGCGCTGGATGAGCGACGCGACCGAGATTAGGCCGAATGCGCAGCTAAGTACAATGAGTACAAAGAACGCATAGAGCTTGTTCTGCCACTGGTGGCCGGCGTCCAGTAACGGCGACGACGACACTTTCCGCGTTGCAGAGCTCTTGAGCGGCGGCTCGAGCTTGTCGGGCCGCACGGCCGCGTTGCGCTCCGTGCACGGCAACGACATCTCTTCGAGCGCGTAGGCGGCGCAAACCGAGAATGAACGAGCGAGCGAGCGAGCGGAGCAAGTTGCTTTGCGTTGTCGACTTGAGCAAGTGGTGCGACTGTTTGCTTGTGGGCTTTTCTCACGATCGGCTGCTTCGGTCAAGTCGACAGAGAGAGCCGTGCCCATCTTCTTCAGAAACTGCTGAATCGCAGGATTTTAACCAATGAAAACGCGAACAGTCAGCTCGCGACACGTCGCACCGGGATCAGACCTGTAAAAATTAATATATTGCTTATAGAACCTGATATCTGCAGCTCGAAAGATTTTGGGTCTGCCAGCTGGGATTGTGGCGTGAGAGATTCCAGCCAGTTACCAAGTGAACCGCAGCCACTAAACCAAGCAACCACCACAGCATGTTAACAACACGCTGGGCTTATCTGTTCGTGACACCAAAGCAAGCGATCAGCTGTTGAGCAACGACAAGCACTCCCACAGGATTTTCGAGCGCTCCTTTGCATGGTTTTGCCTGCTGTTTGTTTGTCTATATGAAGACTGATGAACTAAGTGGCGATCAAAGTTTTCATGCCTGGTTTTCATGCCAGTGACTGGCTGGAACGTTCGCAACCGCTCTTGTGGGTTGTTGATATTCTCGAAACAACCCGGCGTTTGTGGATTTTTTCGCTGGCGCTCTGGTTGATTGCTACCACAACACAACACACAGCGAAACCGACTGACGCCACTTTAAGAGACCAGTGCGCAATTCCTTTACATACAGTTTGTATCAGGGGACGCTGCACCCAGATCAAATGGAACTCATCACGTCCATTCTCGTGAGTCTTGGGGATGACCCAATTGCATAAGATGGAGGCTTCCACTTGGAAGGCATCGCCACTTGTAGGTTTTTAATGTATGCCACTCTCGCGTGTTGAAGGTGCATTCGCTAGACCTGATTTCTCGTTGTTTCACTCACACGTCGGGATAATCCATCCAACCACTTTTCACTTTATCAGTCTTGTCAGCGATATTAACATGGCTATCTGCCACCAAAAGCCTCTCGAGAATAGCATCGCCACGACACCATAATGCCACGCCTCGAGCCAACACGACCAGTCTGATGGTCACTGCGGTCATCGAACGCTAATGAATATCTACTCGAGGGGCTTCATTGCACGAGCCTCCACTGAATCTCGGACGTTTGGCGCAGTAAAAAGAACTGAGACTCCACAACATGGCTATCCCTCGCAAGGCAACAGCAACAACAGCAAGACGTCTCTCGCTGACACGCGTGTGCTTGTGCGGGCCGTGGCTCTGAAAGATCTACACAGCTAGGCTTTCTTCCTTGTGTGGTGCTCGATCCCTTCCATCATCCTGATGACTGAGAACAAAAGACAGGCCGAATGGCAACCGGACGGATCACACCAAGTGCGAAAATGTGGCTGTGGTTCACACGAATCCATCCATTTGATTGGCATGAGTGATGGTCCCCTGAGTTCTGCTTGCTGGAAGCGTGCAAAATCGAACCGAGCGAAGCATGACGGCGGTCACGAGCACTGCTGCTGCGCTGTCCTTCGAGACGCAGGTGGTGATCAAGTCAACACGCAACGGCGACACGGCGTTTGCGGTGGGCTACTACGTCTCGCTCCGACTGCTTCTCGAGCTCAACGCGCGCTCTCCGCCGCACGAACAGGTCAGCAATGCCGCGCTTCTGCAGGTCGTCCAGGTCGGTGGCAACGCCAGGATGTTCAAGAGATCGTCCTTTGCGGTCCACGAGCGCGTGGATGACCTCCTCCTTGCTGAGAGCGATGCGCGTTCGCCAAGCATACTAAAGCGACACGAGCTCACGCGACTGCAGCAAGTCGACAAGCGCGCAAGCCACACAAAGTTCTGCGAGCGGATTAAAGGAATCGCCCCCAATGGCGACAAGCTGCTCAACAGACTGCAGCAAGCGTTAACGTCTGCGCTCACGAAATACAGTCGCGAGCCTGACTACACGGAATCGGTCCCGAACGTCGCTGATGCAGATGGGATACTTGACTTCTCTCTCAACCAACGCGTAGGAATCACTCCAGTCCCCACATCATCACCTGACACCGAGCTATGGTCATCATCACGACCACTGCTCAGAGCGATGTGTCCACTTTTCCCAGTGCTACAAGTCCCCAACGCGACACTCGACAACATCCGCCACGAGACGAGCGTGGTCCGCGCGTACGAGATTTTTCAAAAGTACCCGCTCCGCTTCACCGCCTACCGCGTATTCTTCAAAAACGATCACACGAAGCTCGCGACCGATATCTCGCGCTGCTGCATGGATAAGCTCACAAAAGCTGAGATTCGCAAGTGGATCCGAGGCAAGGTCGGACCGATCCCCGTCTACAGTGCAAAGACAACGAGTGGAGAGCAACAAGCGTCAAAGAAACAGCAGAGCGCTCGCGCCAGACCAAGCGCGTTCTTCAACTGGGAGCTCCGCCACCTGGCGCTCGTTGCGGTCGCGCTCACAGTGTACGGCGAGCATGTGCTCTCAGCACTGTACGATACCCAGGCGATGGAGCAGTGGAAGGACATTCCACTAGTCTCTGACGAGGTTCGCGACGCCAGCAAGCAGAGACTGTGTCTACAACGCGCTCGAGTGAATCACAATGGACTGAACACGTCAGGAGAATTCCACGCAGCACACTACCTGCCACTCGACCTCACAATTCAGTGGAATAACGCGCTACAACCTGAGCTCCGACTGAGCGCGAAGGACTTGAGTGCGATCCTGAATCTCCAGTGCAACATGAAGGCTGTACGAAAGCGCGTGAACATCAAGGACCACCGCAAAGTGGAGCACTTCATCGCCACGTTCATCAAACAGAGTGGCTCTCACACCACGCCCAAGTGCGCATCGTGGCTCGTGTGGCGCAACACGAAGGATCGACTCGAGCAGATCGCGAGACGCGTGCAGTCCCAAGAGCTCCGCACCGCGTTCCTCAAAGCCAACGGACAGGAGCTCTACGCGCTCATCGGGCGCACATTCCAACAGATTGAGGACGACTTCACTCAGCGTGGCTACGACTTTGGCAGGATCTGGGACTGGCAGGAAGCCAACGCGAACGACAACACAAGCAAAGCTCGGCCAGCGATGTGCGAGCTGCTGCGGTAACAACTCGTCACACCGCCAGCCCTTGAAGACGATCATTTTTTTTATGACGCACCGTGTGTTGGTGTTGAGACAGTGGCGTGGATTGATGTGATGCAATACAGTGTAATAATGGTAAGTTTTTAGAGACGCTGCTACTGAGGTTCAGTGGCTGCGTTCGCCTCATGCCGTGCTGTCTTCGCCCTTTGAGCTGCAGTAGTCCGAGGAACGTGTCCGTATCTCCTGTCTTTGCGCTCATGTTGCTGGTTGTGACACTGCAAGCACAGACCTTGGTTTTATTGCAGTCGAATTGACATCGAATGAGGACGGGATCTTGACATTGCACGTAGATTCGAACGAGCGATGATGCTCCACAGCTCCTGATCGAATGCCTACGAGTCCTGGTATTTACATCCCGTAGTCTGCTTCGATGGTTTCATACTGCACCATACAGCGCGTGACATTGCTTGTAGAAAACTACTCAACTAGACATCTATTGTCACGGTTCTCTTCTCCGTTCCTAGGCCATGGTGTCAATGCTTCGACGCTGACGGCCACGCTTTGCTATGTTGTACCATTCGAGGTGGATATCCAAGTGAGGTGAGCAATATCTAATGGCAAATAATATTTAAGACAACTGAGGCTACATGAAATATAACATGCATATTACAACCCCCTTTATACTTGCATTATTGGCAAACTATCATTTTTATTTGCTAACTATATTGCAAATTTTATTTGTCAATAGAAACAAATTGTGGTTCTTGAAAATCGCGATTGCATGGGTCTGGGACCCAAGTCCCAAACCAAGTGGAGGAAGCCCAGATGTTCTCATTAACGAATCCACCTGCTGTCCCAAGACCCCGTTCTTCTCTTCCTTCTGACGCAGCGCCATGAGCTCCCCCTCCGCCTCCACGGATCCCCTCTACGAGTCCCTGCTGGCATTTGAGCAAGATGTGATGCGCAACTCGAAGCGCAAGGACAAAAAGACCGGGCGGTGGGCTTCTGCCTCTCGCTCTACGTCTTTCGGACGCTCAACGCACGCGTAACGCCAAACGCCCAGCGCAATGAAGCGCAGCTCCACTAACTCCTCATGGTCAAGGGCAACGCTGGTCTGCTCGTCAAGAAATCGCTCAAGTTTCACAGGATCATGGACGACATCATCCTCGCAGAGAGTGACGACAAACGTCCAGAGAAGCTCACTTCCAGCCAACGTAAGCGTATCGATCAGGTTCATAAGCGCGCCAACCACGCGGCACTCGTTGAGAGAGCGACGGATATCCCGAATACTGGCAAGCTACTCAAGCGAATCCAGGACACACTGAATGTTGTCATTGCAAAGTACTCCGTGGATGAGGCGACGACGATCGACTGCATCAAGAGCGAGGCTGGGTGTGCTCGAGCGTACAAGCTTTTCCTGCACGACCTGCCGCTGTTCAAACACTGCCTCACGTACTTCAGGCTCGCCAACCACAATCTCGCACTCGTCATCACGCGCCGATGCACCCACAAGAGCAAATCCGCGGTCACTCGGTAGATCCGAGCCCACATCGGAGCGATTCCAGAATGCAAAGCTGTCTGTAGCGGCTCTAGGCGCCGGGGTTTCTTCATCCGGGAGCTTTGCGACCTGGCCTTCGTCGCTTCCGCGCTCGCAGTGCACGGCGAAGAGGAGCTCTCGATCTTGAACACCTCGAAGACGACGGAGCTCATAGGTTTTCTGCTAGTGTCCGGCGCGGTTCGGAAAAATTCCAACCAGCAAGAGTGCCTCAGGCGCGCTGGCGTGAGCAACATGAAGAGGAAGTACCACGCGGTGCACTACGTGGGGCTGAACATCGCGATACAATTGAACTCCATGCTGCCGCCAGAGTACCGTCTCAGCCCCGAGGACCTGAGCCGAGTCTTCAATCTCCAGTGCAACTTGAAGGCCGTGCCTAGAAGCGTGAATCTCGAGGACCATCCCAAAGTCGACAGGTTTATCCTTCTCTTCATCACGCGCGGCGACCTTGTCGAGCCCAAGAACGTCACGCGGTTCCAATTGCGCAACATCAGAGATCGTCTGGCGGAAATCGCCAAGAAAGTGCCACGAGTTTCGCGACGCCCTCATGCTGGCTGGCGGACAGAAGTTCTACTTGCGCATCAAGCAGGTATTCGAACATATCGAGGCGTATTTTGAGCGGCAAGGTCTGAACTTTGAGAAGATCTGGGACCAGCGTGCTGCCAGAAGGGCTCGGTGTGCGGCGCGCCAACTCTTGAAGGAGGAACTCAAGAGCGTTGCCGATGAGCGACATGAGAGGCACAAGGCGGAAGATCACGAAGCAGTTGGACCGGAGCTCCTCGACTAGGACAACGCTACACACTGTTGGTGCTGGATCGTGCATACGACTGTCATTCACAGCGAGTGAGCTCTTGAACAGAGTCTCGTGTTGTTGTTGTTGCGTTAATAGATATGATTAGGTGTGCTCTCGAAGGAGCTGGTTGCTACTGTACTCAGGCTGCTGTTGAGCCCACTTCTCCTTTTTCCGTGCTGCGTTCGCACGTGAAAAGCTGGGAGAATTCGGCCTCGATCTCGCTCACGAGGCCTTCGAAAAGCAGCGCTTCCTTTGCTGCCATCGGCTGTTTGACTGTCGAGTGTACGCCCGTCTCGAGAAGCTTCCTCTTGGCTCCTGGGACGTGGATGGGCGACACCTGCGCTGCTTGCGGTGATGAAGATCTTGGCTCACTAACCATAGCGGCCTTGTTGACTCGGGAAGACTCGTAGCTGTCCTGCGCTCTTCCATTTGAAGCGCAGGTGCTGCTGTGTTGGCTCGTCTCGTCCTCAGTAGCAACTGATGATGATGGCTCGTGTTGTACTGTTGTTGAGACGGCTTTGCCGCACTCGCAGTCGCCCACGACGCGACTGTTCTCGTCCATGAGGTACTTGATGAGCGCCGTCTTAGCCTGGTTCTCGGCAAGCAGCGCCGCCACTTGCTGCTCGAGCGCCAGCTGTCGCGCCTTCCACTCGTTCTCTCTCCTGTTGTCTTCGTCTTCAGCGTCTTTCTCATCGTCGTCCATGGCCATGAACCTGATCTGTTGATGCTGAGAGGGCGACAGTGGCGGTGTGGACGCCCCTGACGCGTTGCTCGTGGTCTCGCGCGAGTCGTTCGACTTGAGCTCCGTGTAGAACCGGTTGGCGAGTTCCACTTCGTCGATCTCGTAGCCAATGTCCATTGCCACGTGGCTCTTTGCATAGGAAGCGGTACTCGAGGCAGCAACAGAAGACGCCTCGAGCAGCTTCTTGTTCATGAGCGCAGACGAGAGCTGCGCGTTGGCGCGAATTGCGCGCCGCAGTTCGTTCGGCTTGCCACGCAGTGAGGACGACATTGGCGACCTGCTCGAGCTGCTGTTGATACTGGAGCGCCTTGGTCGTGAGTGAATGCGGACTGTCGTAGCCTTGGTCTTGGACCTGGACCTGGGGGGCTCCAACTCTTGGCGGCGGGGAGGCATCGCTACAAGCTCAATCTGCCGGTCCACTGGCCTGTTCACCGATGAGCCATTGCTGTCACTAGTGGTGATCGTCAAGGGCGTCTTGCGCCATGAGGACGCCGCCGGCAGAAAGTGGAGACTGTCCATGAAGAGGCTGAGGCTCGACTGCGGCGCGTAGAGTCCGCTGGTCGCGGTTAGCACCACGGGCAGCGACGCGCTGGTCCTGTTGCTGTAGCTGCTGCTGTTATTGTTGTTGTTGTCAGCGATGTTGATGGCAGAGGTCGCGATGGGACTGAAGGCGTTGAGGTCGATGGCGCGCGGCTGGGTCGTGTTGTTCAGCGCCAGCAGGCGGTCAAAGTGCTCAACGACGTCGACCGAGAAGCCCGCGAGCAGCGAGCGGTAGCGGCTCTTGGTATCCGTCTACGAAACAAACACACCGTGCACACAAGCAAAGAAGCATACTATATGAGAACAGGCAGAGCGTATTGCGTTATGCACAAGACAAGACCCATGTACGCACGCCATAGAGTTTGAAGTGGAGCTGCTGCGGCTTGAGCGCGCCGTGCGAGTTGTGCCGCAGCTTGGCCTGCAGCGGCACGCGTTGGTACACGTCCAGCAGCTTATTCGACGGCGCCGCAGTCGAAGACGAAGCCGAGGAGGAAGACGAGGAGAGAGAGAGCAGAGCGGTGAGCGACATCCTGACCGCTCCAATAGACAGACGCACAGCTCAGCACAGTAGACTCCCGCAAGCGTGTCTGTCAATGTGCGTGTCTCTACCACTGACGGGCTTGATGAGCGCAGCCAAGCGAGCGAATAGCAACACGAAGAAGCGGTCGCTAAATAAAGCCACCGAGTGCTCGGATCGGATTGCTCGTAGCGCGAGATAAACCCACCTGTTGCTGTTGTTGCGGGGCCGCGAGCGGGACCTCGAGCTGCTGGCGCTGTCCTCTTGCGAAGAGCGCTGGCTGTCCGGATATGCGCAGCACCAGGCGCTCGTCTCGTAATGCAAGTGCAGCAGCTGGTAACAGCGCGAGCTGCTGCAGTTGTACTGCTGGGTCGTCGTGTTGCCATAGAGAGCGTGAGCAAATGGTGAGGGTTCTCAGGTCGTTCTCAGATTTTCCATACAAAAGTGAACGAACCGGTGACGGTAAAGTAGGAACGTCGTCGCGTCGTCGCCATGTGAGCAGGACGAATGAGAAGAAAGCGAACGCGAATCTGCACGCGAGCGCTGGCTCGAAAATGGGATCCAAGAGCGCTGAGTGCTGCTGCTGCTGCTGGGCGAAGGTGATGGCGATGGCGACGCGTTATGACGACGCGTCCAGCGAAAGTGCTTGCGAAACCGACGACTTGATTGCATTGCGCCTTCCAGGAACGCGCCGCTGCGCATCATGGGCAACAGGTCTTAATTGCGCGACAGAGAACCTGAGAACGTAATGTGGAGACTGAGAGAGGCTCTTGCTGGTCTACGCGACGAACGAACAAACAGGCCGAGCATAGATGGCCCCACCATGAGCGACTGGCTTGCCCAGGCTGCTGGGCATGCGCTTCACAAGAGAACCCCCTGATGGTTTCGTTCTCGCACTGGACTGGGAAAACTGGAAGGGATGAAAGGAATCCGAGCCAACCTTAGCGATTCGTGCAAGTGGCCCTGAGCGTCAGAGTGAATCCCCAAGTTACAGTATCAGCCCCAATATCCTGTTCGTGTCCTCCACACTCAATGCAAACACAGTCAGTGGTGGGTGATTGATCACTTAAACTCAGACAGCTGAGCGGCTAAGCGAGACGCTCACAACTATCTGTGACCTCTCTAGACTGCGCTCACGACGGTATTGTTACTACCCTGTGCAGGGTACGCAGGGAGCGTGTCGACGGGGCCAAAGTTGCAGCTCTTGGGCGTGTAGCTCTTGACGTGCGACGCGATCTGCGCCACGGCACAGCACGTGCAGCAGAGCGAGGCCAGCACGTCCACACAGGCGTTACCCGGGATGCTGAAGCGTGTGCGGGTCTTGAGACGCAGGAAACACGTGAAGCCCACGAACGCGAGTCCCCAGGCCGAGAGCACGATCCTCGCGGGCATGAGCAGCGCGGGCGTCTCGGTGAACACGTACTCGCTGCGGTCTGTGTCCGAGCTGTAGACGCGGATGACGCTGCCGTTGTCGTCCTGCACAGCCTGGTAGACCTCGAGCAGGTAGAGAAAGTAGACGACGTAGAACGCGCCGCAGAGCGCTAAGAACGTCAGCAGCGTGAGCGCGTACGAGGCCACGCCTAGCCGCGACGAGATCTGTGCGAGCGAGACGCACGTGCAGCACCACGCCATGCAGCAGTTGGGGATGCAGTGCTCGAAGCACGAGAAGAGCCCCAACTCCCACTCGCCCGTCTTGATCTCGTTTGCATTGATATTCGAGTTGCTGGCCTTGATGGCCGCGGCCGAGGGCTCGAGGTTTGGCTTGGAAGCCATGATTTCTTGCAGGAAGCGGTGGTGGTGGCTTGAAAGAGGAGATTGGTAAATGAGGGTTCTCCAAAGAGCTTCAGTCTCTTCATCCAGACTGACTGAGTGCTGGGTGGAGGCGTCCAGGCAGGCCATGAGCAAATCATGAAGCAAGCTGACCTTGTAAGAACCTGAGATGTCCTCTCTTGTCAGGTGACACATCAGACCTTGAGATGATAGAAATCTGTGATCCCATGGCCATCTGATAGAGATGAAGCTCCTGAAACGACCTACTTTCGACAAACCAGTCTTCTCGAAGTCGTCTTTTTCATAAAAAAATCATATCTTCACCGCTACCAAATCAGCCCACGTCCTGATTTCTCAAGAGCCCTCCCTCCCTCCTTTGGTCGCTACACGCCGATGGACTGCATCACGTGCACTGGGAAAACAGCAGCGGCCGTTGGCGAACCGCTCGCTGTCTGACTGGGATTCGTGGTGTCGCTCTTGAGCTGCTGCTGTTGTTGAGCTGCAGCGAGAAACTTGCTGATCTTGTCCTGCTGTACCTGCTTCATGATGGCGTTGAGCGCGTAGATCTCGGCGCGCCGCCGCAGTTTAAGCTGGTTCGAGCGCTCCTTCTTGAGCTTGTCGCTCTCAAGCTTCTTCGCACGCACCTTCTCGAGCTCGTGCTTTTTCTCGAGCTCCGAGCGCTTGTGATCGATCACGCGCCGCTGCGCGCGTTTGGCCAGGTCTTGTTCAGTAGTACTGAGAGCTGCTGTTGCGTGGAGGTTGGTCGTGGCCGAAGCAGCCTGGTTATTGTTGTCGCTCGGCTTAGCTGTGAGCTGCTGGCTTGACGAGCTGATGCTGTCGAGCGAGCTCGCCGAGTCCGAGCGCTGAACGCGCTTCAGATCAGACGACGAGTTCGTGCGCGGGCTGCGGATCGCGCGGTAGGCGGCGCCACACGGGAAGTCTGAATAGAATGAAAGCACAAATGCCATGTCCAAACAAGCAACGCTCAGCCACAGGTTTCACTCGCAGCTGGTGCAAGGCCTAAATGATTTGAACTGAATTGTTGAGCCTGCGGCTGTCGGAGCAGCATCAAATGAACGCACCGTCGTCGAGCTTGAGCGCGAACTGCGACAGCGCCTGCTCGTCTTCAGTCTGCACCATGACGCCTGCTGCTGTTGCTGCTTGTGAAAGCTCCAAGTCGGAATGTCATGCACGCACACTCACTAAATGCAGCCAAGACCCTTAAGATCACCGTCAACAGAATTAGCCTCAATGGTGCATGAGCTTTTTCTATTTAGGCAATAGGAAAACGCCTGTCAATCCCATATCTTCACACTCTCTTCTCATTACTGTTGCTGAGCAGGCGCTGGTTTCTGCTGTTGGCGCAGGACCTGCGACGGGAGCAGCAGCTGCGGACCCGATGGCTTAGAACTCTTCGCTGACACTTTGGTCTCCGTAGCAGACGAGGTCTTGGGCATCCAGACCTTCTCAGCGTCACCTGCCGTCACGCCTCCTGCCTTCTTGTTCTTTGGCGTCTGATGCTTGCGGCGCGATGTCGTACTCGTCGTCGTAGTGGTAGTGCTTGTGATAGTGACCGCCGATGCAGCCGAGTCCGCAGTTGGCTTCACTGTAACTACCGTCTTCTTCGACGACTGCGTCGCGGCGGCCAAGAGCGTTGGGTATTCGACCTCCGAGAGCTTTGGCTCCGGTGGAGGGGAGGCCTGGTACTGCTGCTGCGCTGGGACATACGTTGGCTGCAGAGCTCCTCCATGTATCATGTACACTAGGGCGCCTGGTGGTGGCGGTTGGCTGTACGGATTGATGAACGCGTGCGGGTGAGGTGGTAACGGTGGGGCTATTGCCTGAGGCACGAGCAGGTGCGGGGCGAGCCCTTGGTGTCCTCCGTACGGCACCAGTGGCGGTGGAGGCGTCATCAGCGAGTTGTCTCCTGGCGCACCAGCGTAGTTGTGTGGGAACAGGTTCATCACGGCGTCTGGAGCTGAAGCTGGTGGCTGAGCGTCGATGCCCGAAGCCTGGGCCGCAGAGAAGAACGCCATCACCGACGGAGCGATCTCGGGATTCGCTGCTGGTGCTGATGCAGCTGGCGTGGCACTCGAAGCCTGCTTTTGAGACGAGCGCTTGGCCTTCGTAGGCTTCTTAGGCTTTGGTGAGCGCTTGGCGGAAGCCTCAGCCTCGCTGCCGGTCCACTTCTCAAGCAGCATTTGCATCTTGCCAGCGTCAGGCGGTAATGGCAGTGAGCTTGGGACTGGCGGAGGAGGAGGCATAGCAGGCACGCCCGAGTTGGACGAGATGCGAGGAGCACCATTGTTATTGTTGCCGTTGTCTCTCCTATTGTTGTTGTTGTTCTTGCTGTTCTTGGTCAGGATCTTGACCGAGCCGTCGTTCGCACGCGGTAAACCATTGTTGCTCGCGTACTGTCGGTGGGACGCATCGACACTCGCTGCGCTGCGAGGTCCTTGGTTCCCAGGCGGTGTCGACACGCAGATGATGTTGTTCCACGGCACGATCTTGCCGCGGTCGAGGCTCACGGTGCCGTACAGTGGCTCGCCGCCCGTGAACTTCTCGTCAAAGAGCACTTCGACGCACTTGCTGCTCACGTGCGTGGCCACGACCGTGCCTCGGTGGCCGAACGGGATGCCGCGGCCACTGATGTTGATGATGCGGTCGCCGAGGCGCGGTGCGCCTGGGTTCTTGGTCGCGCGCTTCGACACCTCACTGCCCGTGAGATCCTGATTCACCAGCGGGTTTGGACGGAACAGGTGGTGCGCTGAGATCACGGCTTCCACTGGGTTCACCTGATTCTGGGCCGCATGCTTCTGACGCTCAGTGGCACGGAGCGCTCCAGCAGCCTCGACGGCTCGGATCGCACTGAGCGACAGGTACTCGGACGACACGGGGATGTGCTTGGAGTGCTCCTTGCTACCCAGGTGCTGCTGCTCGATCCAGACCTTCACGAGCTCCGCCTTGACCTCAATCTGCTTGCCGTCGGACACGCCAAAGAGCTCCTTGCCGCTGTAGCTCGTGCCAAACGGCAGCTTGTCCAGCTTGGCGACAACACCGGGGAACTCGGCCTTGTAGGCAGCGAGCAGCTTTACCGCGCGCTCCGAGTACTCCCACATCATGTTGCTGGCGCTCCCGCCAGCATCGTTCCCACCACCGCCACGCTGTGACTGTGAGTCTCGCTTGAGCGCCGAGTCGTACTCGCCACTGCCGACGATCTTGACAATGTCACCCTTGCGCCACACGTTCATCTCTTCACTCGCGTCCTTGTGACCCGACGACTGGCGGCTCACGAGGCGACAGTAGCCAGGGAGCAGCAGGTCCTTGCGGAAGCGGATGTTTAAGCCAATGTCGTGGTCGCCAGGCTTCACGTTCACGTTGCCCGTGAGCACGCCCAGCGTCGTGGGCGAGATGCCGAGCTTCTGCGCCACGAGGTAGCCTGGGAAGTACTTGTCCACGATCTTCTCCGCGACCACGTAGCCGAAGGGCGGCTCCTTGTCAATCGTGTTCACGCGCACCTTGACCTCGTTCTCGTCCTCGTCGCACCCGGCGACCACGGCCGTGCAGCCGAGCCACTCGCCATACGTGATGAGCGCCACGGACGTCGGTGGGAACCGCTCGGCGAGTGGGAGCTTGCCCGTCTCCTGGAACCGGTCGTCGTGCAGCTGGCGGTTCACCACAGCGAGCTGGAATGGCACAAGCGCCTCGACGTCGCCAAACTTCTTCTCGATCGCGCCCGTGAGCGGGTTCGAGACCATGCCCTGCAGCGGGAGCACGTGGAGCACAGTCGCAATGCCAGTCTTGCCCAAGTCAATGCCGCCGCTGCCTGGGACACCACGTCCCGCAAGCAGCTTGACCACCTCGCTTTGCGCGTAATAGGCCCACGAGGTTTTCTCATCCTGCTCGTAGGGTGTGAACACGATTTCCTTGCGTCCCTTGGCGTTCTTCTTGCGGCGGAACTCGCCCGAGAGCGTGCTCACGCCGACCACCAGTGCTTCGTGGAGGTTCGGCCAGTTCACCAGCACGGTCTTCGAGATGAGATCCTGCGGTGGTGCGTCCGTATCCGCAGTGGTGCTCGGTGGCACCTGGAGGATGAGCGTCGCCTTGCGTGAGCCCATACCAAAGCAGTTCAAGCGCACGTGCTCAATGCGCACGGCGTCCAATAGCAGAGTGTACAGCGACGGAAAGCCCGCGAGCGGCAGCTGCACGCCGTCCATGAGACGACTCTGGAATTGGCCGCCGTGCACCGCGATGGGCGGCAGCTTGAAGTCTTCCACGCGCGTGTTGCAGAGCGGGACGTCTGGGAACCCAGGCACACCGGGCAGCGACGACGGGAGCGTCTCGACCACGCTTGGGTCGAGCACAATGCGCAGCGGCTGCATCTTGAGCGTGTTGCGGCGGCGCTCCGACTGCGAGAGGCGGCTGTCGGGACAGTACTGCGCGATCGCCTGCTTGAGCAGCGCCACGTCGATGAACGGCAGGATGTTCACGCCTTCCCAGGCGTTCCGCTTGCCCTCCATGTCGATGTCAAAGGTCTCCGGGTAGAAGTGCTTGATCGGCGACAGTGGGGAGACCATGAGGAACCGATAGGGCTCCGGCACGAGGTGCGCGCTGGACGACGGCAGGTTGGACATGAGCTGCTCGAAGGGCAGCAGCGGGCCGTCAGTCTTCGGGTCGTTGTTGAACTTGATCTTGGCTGCGATGCCGGCGATGTTGGTCAGGTCCGAAACCATGGGCGCGTAATGGTACGGGTAGAACCAGGACCAGGACGGCGGGCCCTGGAAGTAGTACGCAATGCACCACATGAGCGCCTCGACGTAGTGCTTCTTGATCTCATCGAGCCCCTTGTTGTGCGCATTGCCGTTACCCCGCACGAGCTTGAACTTGCGCTCGTAGTAGCCCCACTTAGTGTCCTGGAAGCTCTGGCTGCCCGAGAGCTCGGCGAAGAGCTGGTGTTCCTCCTCTTCGACCTCGAGCGCCAGTTTCGTCTCCAGCTCACCGTCTAGCGCCTCGAGCAGTGCCTTTTCCTGCTCGTCGTCGTCGTCGTCGTCGTCGTCTTCATCATCATCGTCATCTAAGAGCGGCGGCGGGAGGTCTTCATCGTCGTCGCTGTCATTCAGCGCCAATATCGCGCTCTGCACCGCGTCTTCATCCACGTCGTGCGTGACGACCGGGCGCTCATTACGGCCGCCGCGTGGTCCACCACGGTGCTTCTTCTTACTCTCCTCGATCGCGCGGTTTGTCAGAATGTCTTCTTCCTGGCTACCAATCACTTCAAAGAGCTCCTGAAGCATCCCAATGTTGATGAGCTTGCCGTTCTCGGTCAGATACAGTCCCTGGTGCTTCTCCAAGAGCTCGCGATAGACCTGCAGCAGCAGCGGGATCGCGTCCTCGCTGATCTCGAGCGTCGGGCTGTGCGGAATAAAATCGTTGCCTAGCAAGAACGTGAGCAGGATAAAATCGTCGAGCATGCGCTCACCGTCCAGCGGCGCCGTCACGCGCATCTCCATCATGAGGTACTCGCGGAACAGGCTCAGATGCACGAGCTGCCACTGCTGCTCCTCGATCTGCTTGGCCACGACCTTGGTCTTGTGGCTTCCCCAGACGACCACCTCGCGTACGAGCGTGAAGTGCGGCTCGTGGGTCATGATCCCCAGCAGCATCAGGTCCGCGTCGCTGCCGTACATGCAATGGCGCACGTTCGCGCCGTAGCCAGGCAGCATCTTGCGATGGCGGATGAACTCGACAATCTTGTGTTCGCCCTCGCCGGGCACCTCGGCACCCGAGAAGAAGACCTCAAGTCGCGCCCACAGCGGGTCAGTCTTCATCTTCTGGCGCACGAAGTAGACCAAGTGGTGCGAGAGCTGCTCGAGGAACTCCGTGCCGGGCGTGATGCAGTTCGAGTCGAACTTGTCGGCCTGCTCGCGCCTGTTGTGCTGTCCATTCTTCTCGTCCTCGAGCTTGATCTGCAGGTACTTTTCTTTTTCCAGGGCCTCTTGGCGCTCGAGCCCCGCGCGGAAGCGGCGCGAGCGCTGCTGGTTGAGCTTCGCGCGCGGCGCCACGCCGTCGATCGCGATGTACACGAGCTGCTTGGGCTTGATGATGTGCGTGATGAGCCGGTCCATGTACGTAAAGATGTTGTGTAGCTGCGCCGCGAGCCCAAGCGTGCTGAGCGCGTCCGCGTCGCCGCCGTCCGAGTGCGTGCAGTTGTGGATGATGCCGTTCATGTCGAGATAGAACGTGTCGAACTCGGGCAGCAGCGACACGTCCGAGATCGGCTGGTTGATCAGCGGGTATCGCTCCGACATGTAGCGGTAGAAGCGCGGGATGCCCATGGTGCCTTGTGCTTGCTGGTTGTCTTGCGTTCACGAGCTTACTGGTGTTCTGCTGCTTGTGCTTGCGCTTGCGGTTGAACTGGATGAGGGGGTTGTTTTTCTGGCTCGCGTTCCTCAGCAACTTTTGGCCCTTTCGTAGGGTAAAAATCCTAAAATAAATTTTTATTTGTGTGAGTGCTGGTCGAAGTCCATTTTTGCTCATATCGGAGGGCTGCTTAGCGAAACAGACCTGCTTAGGGAATTCGCGCGACAGACCGCAATTTCGCAACACAATTGTTTTCTTCGAGACTGAAAGAAATGATTTCAACCTATTGAAAGAGAGAACGTATGTGATTGGGCAGCATTGCCTGAATCTGCATTTCTTGATTGGTAGTAACTGTAGAATGCCTAAAATAAACATGTTTTACAAAACATCTTGCCTTCAGTATGAAAGCAGTCAAATCTGTATGCTTTTTCCACCCGCGTTGGAAATATACAACCCAAAAACCGAAACGCGTTTGGCAAGCCATTAGATTAGAGAACCCTACACTTTTCTGGCGTGTTGTACAGTGCGCGCCAATTGGTTAGCCGCACCACACAAACCCGCACTTTCATTACGATCTGTTACAGATGAAATCTTCCTAGTAACTTGTCTTAGCTCCCTTGCGCTCGATAACCTGAAAACACTGTTCAGGCATCGAAGCAACCAACTTGTTGAGGTAGCAGAGCTCGATGTTGCCCCATTCGCTCGAAATGATCGATTTCAAGTCGTTTTCGTTCATGAACTGGCGTCCATCGCGGTAGACAGCGCGAGCGAGCAGACCCCACAGATTTTCGATCGGATTTAAATCTGGCGAGAGAGCTGGATGGTCCACTATGACCACGCCATACTCACGAAGAAACGAGATAGTGTCTCGAGCCCGGTGGCAAGACGCACCGTCCTACTGGGAGCGGATGTTGTTGACGTGATGCTGGTGCACAAATGAAAGCAAGTAGTCGCTTAACGTATTGCAGTACGTTTCGGAGTTCTGTCGCCCGGAGATAAACGCCAACTCACCGAGACCACGGGACGAAAAGCAGCCCCACACCATCACAGAGCCACCCCCACTGTGTCGGCTGAAAAATGGTTGTTTCTCGTCGCGCAAGTGGTGTCAGTAGCTTTGGAGACCGTCTGGCCCGTCCATGTTGAACTTCTTTTCATCTGGAAATATGATTTCGCCCCACTTTGTCCCCAACTGGCGCGAAGAGTGTGTTGAAGATACTCAGCATCCGGTTCGATAACGGCACGTGGTCCTCCCTCCGCGTCCGTCACGCCACGCGCCGGCACACGCACGCTCAGACCAGGACGACACGCGCACGCGCGTAGCGGCGTAGAAGTAGCCGGCAACGAACTACAGCCGCCGATATCTACCATGCATGTATGCCAATATATTCGCTCTTCATCTTACTCTAAAACCAACAGAGTGGCGCATTGAAGAACGAGCATGATAACTAGAACTGCAGTCGCGACGACAAGTGGTCCGGCGGTGCGAGAAGACTGGTGATTGAAGTAAGGCGCCGAGAGAGGAAGACGAGCGTGACGAGCGGCGGAGGCTAGAGCGAGCTCGAGACGAGAACGAGAGTGTGTGTGAGAGCAAAACGTCACCAAACTGACGTCATGCAGTATGGTTGTGGCTCGAGTACGAGAGCTGGCTTCGACGTCATCGCAAGCAGTAACGTGAAAGAGGGAAAGAGAACGTGAGAGAGTGAGTAAGAGGTGTGGGTTATGTATTTGCGTGTATTGGGTGTTTATAGCGAGCCCACTTTTGAACTTGCAGAGGTGAGCTTGGATCAACACAAACCTGGTTGGTTGGTCTTCGGGCTAGTGGTCATCTTGCATTTGTGATTGAATCGTCTCGACAAGTTGGTGCAAACGTTCAAACGGCAAGAAGGAGCGTCTCGACGGAAGCGCGAGCGTCCTGCTACGAGAGGAAAGACCCGGATCAAGAGAGAGATAGAGCAATTGAAGATGGCGAGTGTCACGCAGAGAAGAACAAAGAGGAGTTCAACGTGCGTCTCCCTCCCCACGAACAGAGGCCTGTGCGAGCATCACATCCACAGCTCACCTCTACAGGACAGTCACCACTCTCCCTACATATTACACACAGGCTTACAATTTACAAAGTAGCATAGGAGGAATCACAAATTAGCCAGGCGATCACTTCCTTATGCTAGTACTCTTCCATCAAATCCAAGCTTGGAGACTCGGTGATGAGCGGTTCAGTGTCGTTGCCAGTGGCGAAGCGATCGGCTTTGTGCTCGGCCCATTTGTGCTTCAACTGCATGCATAAATCATATATGGTGATAGTGAGTTCAAAATTCAATCCATTTCGTCCTTCAGTTCATTGTGTACCCATCTTGTCCTTGCCCTGGTCGCTCGAAATGGCCATTTCGTGCTTGCTGTTCATTATATTTGTGAGCAGAATCCACGCGGCCTTGATCGCTGAGTTGTTTTTGGTGCGCGAGAATACTCCTTGGAGGTCATCGTCACGCAATCTCATTAAGCTGTCAATCGTGGAAAGCTTCCATTCAAGAGTTCCCCCAGCACTGCTCTTTGACGGCCATACTTTGTTGCTGGGAGTCGTTGCGCTGAGTGCGACGGCAAGCACATCTTCACTGGATGCATTCAACTCAATTGGGCATAAAACACGGCAACCAACAGCATAACACCAGATTTGCCTGTTTCCTAACAAAATCAAGATACAGTCCTTCCTCCCCTATTGAAACATCGTCCAAATCACATACCCTCTCAAATTCGATATTATGCAGTGCACTCTCTTGTTGACATGCATTCTAAGCAGTTTAAAGAATTGGCGCGCTTCTCGCAAACCAAAAGCTTACAACCGAGCAAGCAAACCAAGGCACAAGCAAGAATGGTCACGATCACCACGTATGCACAACTGACAAACAGGCAGAAGCAAGCGATAAGGGAACAGCACAGAGCACACACCACAATGAAGTACTGCGCGCTTGGTGAGTGGGCTGTTACGGCGTTCAGACTCCCGCACGCGGCATCACGAACAACTATCCGTCGCATACTGACCGCTAAGGACGATGACAGAGTCAACCCAGACCAAAAGCGACACCAGCTCGTCCTGTGTCCGCAGCTGGAGGCGACGCTGCTGAAGTGGGTTCGTGACTGCGAGCGCTACAACATGCCTGTAGTGACTGGCGCTGCAATTCGGGGGAAAGCGGCAAAGATACGCGAAGAGCTCTTGCCCACGCAAGCCCATCGATGATCACCGCCCTCTCCTCGCTCTCATTTTCGACGGGATGGCTGTGCAAGTTTCAAAGACGCCACATGCTCACGTCGAAGCGCGTTTACGGCGAGGCTGCGTTGGCAAATGCGGTGAACGTCGAGGAAGGGTGCGCCGCACTCCAATCAATCGCGCAGGGCTACGCAAAGCGAGACGTTTACAATATGGACGAGACAGCGTACTTTTACTGTACACCGCCCAACAGAACCGTCTCTAGCAAGCGCATGCCCGGGCGAAAGAACCCGATGAACCGACTGACTGTCGCTATTACCTGCAGCGCCGATGGTTCGTCCAAGCTCCCGCTGCTCTTCGTTAGGGCAGCTCGGTGACCGCGCTGCTTTGGCAGAAAACGGGAGAACAGCTCGGCTTCGACTACGAGTCTACCCTAAAAGGGTGGATGAACACTAAGCCTTTTCAAAACTGGGCTCATCGTTTCAACGACGACATGCGCGCAGAGAACCGCCATGTCTTGCTGCTTCTTGACAATGCCTCATCTCATCTCATCTCATCTCATCGACTCGCCGAGCCGCTCTCCCACGTGACTGCAAATGCTTCCTCCCAATACAACTGCTTACCTGTAGCCGCAAGACGCCAGAATCATTCAAGCTTTCAAGACGCAAGTCATGCGGCTCCAGACTCGCTACATGGTGGACAGATTTGACGAAATTTTGAGCCGAGCCGCGGACGTGGGAAACGAAAATCTGGAGCAAGATTCTGGAGCCCTGTATCACGTGGATGTGCTGGTCGTGATGCACTGGGCGAAGGACGCATGGGAAACGATCATAAGCACGACAATCAGCAACTGTTGGCGCCACACTCATATTCTAGGAGACGACATCTACGAACTGGTACATGAAGTAGAGAGGATAAGTATGAGCACACCATCCTAACACAGCAAATGAATAGAGCTTCTGCTCTTCGCGAGTTCTCTGGACGCGCACACATGCGTGTGCGTGTGCGTGTGCGTGCGCGCGGTATGAACATCATCGGTACTTGCAGGATTTCGGTGAATTTGGATTGCACGGCGGGAGGGTTGTCAGGGTA